>AYJT01036638.1:0-16439 GCA_001278415.1 Ocimum tenuiflorum
CGAGTTTTCACAATAATCTAGTAATAAAAATGAATTTATTTTACAATGTCTATTAATTGTAAAAGTAGTATTAAGTATTAACTACGTTGGTCTAGCACAACACCTGGTTAGATTACCATAATGGCAAAATCTCTTTTGTCTAAATACGACAAATGAAAATTGCTCCAATTTATACTCAACAGCACGAGTTAAATTTGTAAAAGAAACACATTAAAATATCGAAGTCTTTTTCTCTGATGATATGCATGTCTGGTTCATATCAAACTCTACCCAATTAGAATTAGATGCATTGATGTTTCTTTAAATAATATACGGAAAACGAAATATTACAATATTTTTCTGTATATTTATTTAGTTTGTAATTTTGGTACAGGCACCTCTAACTTGTTCGTAAACTTGACTGACGTACATAAGAACTGGCGAAACAATAAGCTTTTCTCTACTAGCTACGCCTTCCTCGGAGAGAAGGTGATCTCCGACGCATCGGAGTTTTCGTATCGCTTGAACGACCTCGACAACGCCACAATATTTCTAACCGACAACTGGGCCGCCAAAAATACGCCGCCGATGGTCCTGGACTGGCGAATCGGGACGGATAATTGCAACGAAGCACGGCGTATTCCGACAAGTTATGCATGTCAGGGCAACACGGACTGTGTAGATTTTGACACCAACATTGGAGGCTACCTCTGCAACTGCTCCAAAGGCTACGAGGGAAATCCTTACCTGGCCCCTGGATGCCAAGGTTGGTTAATTTCTTCAACGAAGCCGTCTAGATTTTTCATAATCCGAAATATAAAATGGGTTTATTTTCTTTTCTTGCAGATGTGGATGAATGTGTTGACAGTGTGTGCGATCAAAATGCGGATTGCACCAATACTCCCGGGAGTTTTGTTTGTAAGTGTAGAGAAGGGTACCATGGCGACGGATTGAAAGACGCCGAGGGTTGCACTGGAAAACCTCAATCTACGATCGTCAATGCCTTGATAGGTAAGACTAATGCTAACAGGAACAATCATGGTCTTTAAAGAGTAAAATTGCATTTTTGGTTGCAATTTCACTTTTAGTTCTCTGCTTGTATTTTTTGTCTCACCATTTACAATCTTTTGCACATTTAATTTCAAAAATTTGTATTGCAATTTTAGTATTAGAGTCTACTCATTTTGATGTGTTTGCAATTTTTGGGAAAAGTGCACAAATTTATTAGTAATGAGACTAGAAATGCAAATATGAACTAAAAGTGTAACTATTGAGACTAAAATGAAATGGAGTTGTTCGATGGAATTGAAAATGTAATTCACTCGATTTTTATGCTTCGGAGAATGAACAAATAAAATCTTTTGTATTGCAGGCTTGGGCGCTGGAATTGGGTTTATAATAATACTGGCAGTGTGCTTTCAATTATATAGGATGATGCAGAAAAGAAAGAAGAGGAAAAACAAAGAAAAATTTTTTGAACATCTTCTCTTACAGCATCAAACGAATGAAGGCACACTGGAAAGAACCAAGCTTTTCCCAGCAAAAGAGTTGGAGAAAGCCGCTGACAACTTCAACACGAGCCGAATCCTCGGGCAGGGTGGTCAGGGCACGGTCTACAAAGGAATGTTATCAGATGGCAAGATTGTAGCGATCAAGAAACTGAAGCTGGTCGATGATGATCAAGTGGAGCAGTTGATAAACGAGGTTGTTATATTATCGCAGATCAATCATCGGAATGTGGTTAAATTGTTGGGTTGTTGCCTCGCAACCGAAGTTCCTCTCCTCGTTTACGAGTTCGTGCCTAATGGCACACTTTTCGATCTCATTCATGATCCCAACGCTGGAATTCCACTTTCATGGAACACGCGTTTGAAAATCGCGGCAGATATAGCGGGGGCACTAGCCTACCTACACTCTGCATCATCTGTCCCTATCTATCACAGAGATATCAAGTCTAGCAACATCCTTTTGGATGAGAAGTTTGTCGTAAAGGTATCAGATTTCGGGACTTCCAAGACTATTGCAGTGGATCAAACTCATTTAACAACGATGGTTAAAGGAACATTTGGATATTTGGATCCAGAGTATTTTCAGTCGAGTCAGTTTACAGAAAAAAGCGATGTTTACAGCTTTGGGGTAGTTCTAGCCGAGCTATTGACGGGACAGAGGCCGATATCTTTGGAGAGAACAGAAGGTGATAGAAATCTAGCATCGCGATTTCTGGCATCGATGGAAGCTAATAATCTAGACATGATATTGGATGTTGGAGTGTCTGATGAAGGTGGAGCAGCAGCTACTGCAGTTGGAAGGCTTGCACAGAGGTGCCTGAATCCCAAGGGGAAAATGAGACCAACGATGAGAGAAGTGGCAACAGAATTGGATAGAATTAGAATATCTGAAATGCGACCAACCGTGGAAGATGAAGATGAAGATGAAGATGAAGAATCAAGAGTGTATGAAGCCAAACCCATGTTGATTTCGGACATTGAATACACGTGGACTAGTGGCAAAAGTGAAATATCATCACCATCAGATACACGTCCCTTTAATTCCGAAATAGTGTGATTTAGGATTATTTGCCAACTTCTTATAACAATTTTTTTATTTGTAAATTATTACTTATAGTAGAAATTTTGAGGTGTTCCTTTTTGTCGTCTGGTTTATACTCTTTTTCTCTAGGAGACCATCAACAACGGCATCCATGAGTTTGTGATTTTTCAGCCGAGACTAGGAATTGTGATGACCGGAAACCCCCTTCCCAGCTAGTATTTCCCAACTCTAAGTATCTTTGGGATCAAACACTACTACAATTTCAATGTTTTTCATTTCCAGATATTTCTATATCTGAATGCACATCTCGTGTATCCCAATCAACATCCTCCACCTGAGTGTTCTAACTTCATTTTTTACTGCGGCACTTTATCGAACAGTTGGTGTCCATCCATTATCTCAAATGACAGTCTCAACAAGCATGCATTAGCAGCTCCAAAGGAAATGACAAATCGGTCAGAATATCGACAGCTTTAACCATGAGGCGAATTCGATTCAGAAGCCTTATCCTTTGCAGTAGAAAGTCGTCCATTTGCAAACAATCAGGTGGTTCTTCCTCCTTGAGCTGAAACGAGCCAGGTGCAGCTCGGAATCCCATGCCGTTGGTGTCCAGAGTTGTGGATATTTTATCGTGGTTGAGGTGGATACCTAATTTTCCTCGTTCACACAAGGCCAAATTTATCTTTTGGAGCAGACATTTTATCGAACACATGGGGCTCTTCAAAAGCTTTTTTGCCGCCTCTTGTTGAAGAGCTGTTGCCAACTTCCCCAACTACATTTCCATCATCATCCTCGATCTTCTATTTGGAGAAGATACCAGTGCAAGTAAGAATTCGGCTTTGTATGACGCGACGAAAGTCGGGCTTTTTTTACTCCGTCATTCATAAGAATTCACCTTTCGAGTTTCCCTTTTCATTTTTTTGTAGAGAAAAGAACTTTTCAGAATGACTAAACTTGGTTATTAGGCTCCACAGTCACCCCCTACGAAACCAACTTGTAAGGGTGAGATACTCTCACTTTTCTAAACTAACACGAGTTTCGATCTCCGGTCAATGTGGAACACTTAACAAGAATTGATCTTTTTGGTGGTGTAAACCCGTCTTTTTGGCATGATTGGAGGATTTCGAGGTAAGCATAGTTACGTGCTCAATACATCGTAATCGTGATTTTCTTTCCCTTGTGTTTCATGAACATGCTCGAACTTTATAGAAGTTAGATAAATTGTTTAATTTCATCCTCCACAACTTTTATAATCGGATCAAAACTAGCATCTCACACTGTGGTCGAGAATCGTCGACTCTGATACCATTTGTTATGATGCCACTTTAGGAACCGTAATCGATGTAATCAATCGTCACATACTCTAGTCCATTGTATCAATCTATAGTCATAAGACTCATAACCTCCACTCTTTGGCAATAATTCATGGTTTTAATATAGTAGCGGATAAAGACTAAGGGGTTAGACTTTAGAGAAGCTTTGGGGGGGTTGTTATGCAATGGAATATATTGATTATCGAGCATTAGTACTCAAATTAAGTAAGAATTAAACTCGCTATCCATACTTGACCACAAGAAAATGCAGTACACCACTAAGTTATTAAGATAATAATAATCGCAGTGTCAGATATCTAAAATAATTTAATTCTATCTAAATTAATAAATTCCATAAAAAGTAATGAATGAAGCCTCAAAAAGGGGCAGAAAGTGGCTCTTTAATTTCCACAGATTCAGGGGAGGATTCCACCACCAAACATTGGCAACAATTCTCTTCCTTCATTAATACTGCCCCGCCGCCCTCCTCCGCCTTCTGTGGCGGACTTTCAACCGAAACTGCCACAGCAGGCGGTGGCTCTTTCATTCCGACCACCTCCTTTAGCCCCTGAAACTGCAACTGTAGAATACCAATTAAGATTTTATTAGTGAATTTGATTATATTATATTATATTATATTATATATGTAAAGAAATTTGATCTTTTAATATGTAAAGCAATAAGTAACCATTTGAGGTACTTACTATAAATGTCCACAAAAATGTTAAATATGATTCTATAAAGTGATAAATGCAAAATTATACCTTTGGTTTGATTGAATCATTAGATTGACGGGATATGGTTATTAGAAGAAGAAGAAGAAGAAGATTGATTGGATTTAATAGAATTGCAGTATTTCGATTTTTCCAATTTTATTTTTGAATAATTATTTGTGATTTGAAATAAAAAAAATCGATTAAATTTAATAAGTCGAATGTAATTCAAGCAAATCAAGTATTTTTTAAAATAAAAAAGAAAAAATCAATCTTGTAAATAATTTTAGAAAATCCCATCTCAAAGTTAAAGCTAAAAAATGAAAAAAAGGTATGGTAAATGTGAACTATGCATAATTTGGAGTATTGTCAAAGAATGCATGATCGGAGCCCGGTCTATCATAAATCCCTAATTCATCAATCGAATAATGCGAATATTTTGACAAATGAGTGGTTTTGTAAAAATCTAACCATATTAAGATTAAATTAAAGTATAAAAAATTTCAAAAAAAAATAAATATGCAAAAAGTGTAATAGAAGATCCATAATAGAGCGATTTACAAACTTATCATTTAAAATAAACTTGCAAACAAATTCTTGTACATAAATCAGACCTCGTTAAAAATAGTTGATGCTTCGTCAGGTTCTTTTTTCTGAACAATGTCAACAGCCATTTCCTGCATCAAAGTCTTGGTTGTGGCAGATGCGTTATAACAAATTACAGTCCCCTCCACAATGAGTACTTCCTATTATTCTTCTTTTTTATCTACTTATAAATTAATATTAATTTTTTTTTCATAAATCGAAAGACACACCTACAATTGATATATACCAAGAAAATCCTTTGCAGTTCAATATATAAGATACCATTATCCCAAGTGCATGAAATTCTTTTTTAAGTTTATATATATATGGATTTATACAATAGACCAATATAATAGGAAATGGAATACAAACAAATAAAAATAAATAAAGTGTTGACGTACCCTGAGATGATCGAGTTGGCCTGGTTTGAGGGTGCGAGGCTCAAGCTCGATGGAGCAGCAGTATTTTGCCATGATTGATTCTCATGTAGCATCATTTCTCTATTTGTAGCATGACATCTTCAGCCTCTACTTTTTTTTATCAGTATTAATTTCAAACTTTTTTTTAATTTGTTCATGTGATTGTTTTTCACTCGTGAAAGTTCAAAATAAAGTAGCTCACGAGGGAGAAATCAATGGCAATGCAGATGCTCCAGCATTGGACTCAGCCCCAGAATTCTCATGGGCCCGCACTTCCCAAAAAGGCTACCCACTCAGCCCAGCCCAGAAAACCCAGTTCGCAACTCTACTACCTCATCAATCACCATTGCTATCATTATTATAATTTATACAACCAACAACTGCTATAAAATACGTATTAAATAAATCTGCACATTTTTTACACTAACAAATAAATTAGAAATGATAAATAATAGGCTATGACCTAACCATCAACTTTTTTTTTTTTCCAGAAGTGTTTTTATTTTATCATGTATTTCGAGCTTACTCCGTACAAGCAAAAGAAAAAATAAAAAGTTTGTGTTAAGATCGCCTAAATGATTTAAACGAATATAAATAACTTATTTTTATAACTCAAAATCTCAAATCCATATAAATTATTTAGATTGTCTAAAATTAGATATTCTCAATAAAAAAATACAATACAAACTTTGTTGGTGGATTTATATTCTTAATAAAATTTGAAACCATGGTTGATCAATGATGCAGCATCATGAAAATTTCTCGATACTTGGATTAACTACTATTTCCAAGAAGAATTGAATTTACCTATTAATTTATGTCTTTATTTTTTTTTTCTTTCGAAAGTTTAATTTATGTCTTTATAAATATAAAAGAAGAGAACAGATTGGACTGGAATATAAAACGAAGCAATTTTATAGTAATTGTGAGAGGGAGAGAAGTGGACGCATGCAACAGTCCCCATAACTCATTGAGCTCTTTATTCCCAATTTTACCCCTCCATTCCCTCTCCCAATTTCTTAATATTTTTTAATTATTATAATTTTTCTTTTTTTTCACTTTTCTAAGTTGAAAATGTAAAAAAATTAAGGATCGGACCCAAAATTTCTCGTTGAATAATTTTTATACATAATAAATTTAAAAAAATTTAATGATAGCAATGAAAGTGAACAAGTTAGAACAATATATACAAAACAATATTTTTATTGTCCCTATTCACATACATGTGTGTATAATATTATAGATACAACACTACTAAAAAAAAAGTGGGATCAATAGGGATAAATAAGATTTCAAATAATATCTTATCTACACGGCTCAGAATTCTTATCAAACACACAAGAAACTTGATCAGTTAGAATACGGATGAAGCCTATTAGATATATGAATTAGTTAGAATTATTAATTTTATGAATTAAATACGTAAATATCTTGATTAGTAGTTTCCTATCCGCCAAGTATTTGATGAAAGTTCTGAACCGTATCATTATTTATTTGCTTTTTCCTAAATTTTCCTGGCGAAGAAAAATTCACAATGGTGAAGCTCACAATCTATGAAAGTGCTACAAAATGTTTCTTGTACTCAGGCTATAATAAGTTTAAATAATTTATAAAAGGGCAATTTAGTCCATTCAGAAGCCATTTCATAAAATATTCCAAATATAGTTTGTGTGTGCACGGTATCAAAGGTGTATCAGCAGAATCCAAACCCCACACATATATTCATATATTCATACACTATACACGCGAACAATAATATAAAAGTAAGGAAAAGATGAATAAACCACAGTAGCAAAGCTGAAAAACCCACATATTCAAGGTATTAAAACCAATCCGAAATAGTAAAATCACTGCTTTTCTCTTCCATTTTCTTTACCAACAACCCCTTTTCAGTTTTCATGTCACCGCCCCAGATCCATACCTCCAACTGTAATTTTTATGATATATATACACGCATTTGTGTGTATGCATGGGGGATCTCGATTGATTGATCCAAGTTATGATCTTTTGTTGAGCAGAAAAGAGGAATCTTCATATGGGATGTTTTGGGTGAGGCCGTGAGTGTGAAAGCACCGATCTTTTTTCTGTGAATTTTTAGTAGCTATTACGGAGTAAAGAGATATGGGTTTGGTGGCATGTGAAGAAATGATGTGAAAAGGCAGTCAAGCTCTGATATTTTTTTCATTTCTTGGGGGGTTTGTGATTTGAGTAATCGGCATATATTTGAGGGAGATGGCAATGGAGAGTAATGGTTTGGATAATGGAAAGTATGTGCGTTACACGCCAGAGCAAGTTGAAGCTCTTGAGAGATTGTATCACGACTGTCCGAAGCCAAGCTCAATGCGCCGCCACCAGCTGATTCGTGAATGTCCCATCTTATCCAACATTGAGCCCAAGCAAATCAAAGTCTGGTTCCAAAACAGAAGGTATGTAGATGTAGAAGTAGTTTCTTGTTACTTGTTAAGTCCAGTTTCATGGTTTTGCTCTTTTATCTGATTGGTTTTCTTGAAAATACAGATGCAGAGAGAAGCAAAGGAAGGAGGCTTCAAGGCTACAAGGAGTGAATAGGAAGCTGACAGCCATGAATAAGCTGCTGATGGAGGAGAATGATAGGTTGCAGAAACAGGTTTCTCAATTAGTATACGAAAACACCTACTTTCGCCACCATACTCCAAATGTGAGAATCTTGCATTCTTAATCCCTCCCTTAATTTGGCTTAATTTTTGTGGTTTGAAATTGAGTCTCAAGAAAATTCCATTCATCTTTTTGCAGAATGCACTTTCCACAAAAGACACAAGCTGTGAATCAGTGGTGACGAGTGGTCAACAACACCACTCGACGCCAAGAGATGCTAGTCCTGCAGGGTGAGTACTAGTAGGGTCTATTTTTTTAATAGTGTAGCATTTATAAAGTAAAATCGTGTGAGGAGTAGTGGGGGAATGGTTGTTGGGTCATTTTCTTGATTGAGGAAGGAGGATTATATATGTCTTTATCGTGCTGTGTGAGCCCAATTACCTTGTGGTGCGTGTTCATGGAGCTTCCTTTACTTTTTGTATTTTTTCCAGACTTTTGTCCATTGCAGAAGAAACTTTAGCAGAGTTTCTTTCAAAGGCCACTGGAACTGCTGTTGAGTGGGTCCAAATGCCTGGAATGAAGGTACACTTCTTTCTTCAATTTTTAACTTTACTGTATTATTTATTGTCTCGATGTTTACAAGATTTAATATTCTTTATTGTTCGCGCACTGCATTTACTCCGATGTGTTTTGCATGTGTGCACATAGTTAAGCTTGTTTTGAAAGCTTAATAAGGTTGTATTATTTTACACAACTTAAAAACCTATACTTTTTTGTTCAAAGAGCACTACCTAATTTACCAGTAAATGTTGACTGTGTACTAGAAATAGGATGATAGAACATTAGCTGAACATAAAATGGATGTTACCAATTTTTCACCTATTGATTTTGTGTTAATTTTGATTAGCCTGGTCCGGATTCCATTGGAATCGTTGCTATTTCTCATGGTTGCACTGGCGTGGCAGCAAGAGCTTGCGGTCTGGTTGGTCTCGAGCCCACTAGGGTAAATTAACCGTATTCTTGTTGAGACTCCAATTGTTAAGAGAAAGTTTAGTTCAAGTCTAATATAAAAATTGATTGTCAAATGTACACTTCAGGTTGCAGAAATCCTCAAGGATCGGCCATCCTGGTTCCGAGATTGCCGAGCTGTGGAAGTTCTCAACATGCTGCCTACTGCCAATGGTGGAACCATTGAACTTTTATACATGCAGGTGATTTTAATTGCAAGCGCAGTTTTTCCTTTGGTGGTTCCTAATCCATCTTAACTAATGGGTTTGTGAATTCAAATTTTTTAGTTCTATGCGCCTACGACTTTGGCGCCAGGTCGTGACTTTTGGTTGTTGCGCTACACTTCAGTTATGGATGATGGTAGTTTAGTGGTATGTGGACCATAAATTATTAGTGTTGTAAAACTTCAAGTTGAGCCAATTTAAAGACAATAATTTGTTGGTTTTGGATTTGTTTCAGGTATGTGAAAGATCACTTAGCAATACTCAGAATGGCCCAAGCGTGCCACCGGTGCAGAACTTCGTGAGAGCCGAGATGTTGCCTAGTGGTTTCTTGATCAGACCTTGTGAGGGAGGGGGCTCAATCATCCACATCGTTGATCACATGAATCTGGAGGTAAGATGGAGAAACTTTCCTCATGAAGAGCTGTTTCTCTAATTTTTAAGCTCTTATTAGTATTGCTTGGCCATTCAAACCAGGAAAAATAAAAGAACAATTTTATTTCCCCTCTCCTTTTTTTATAGGCATGGAGTGTCCCTGAGGTGCTGCGCCCTCTCTATGAATCCTCGACCGTGCTTGCCCAAAAAGCTACCATGGCGGTAAATATAGTTTGTTTGAGTAGTAGTGCCATTTTGTTACTAATAGGCCAACTTTAATCCCTTTCCCCCACTAATGTCTTTACTTCGGGTACACTGGTTCTCTCCACCAGGCTCTTCGTCAACTGAGACAGATGGCTCAGGACATTTCACAAACTAATATAAGTAACTGGGGCAGAAGACCGGCTGCACTGCGAGCACTTAGCCATCGGTTGAGCAGGTTCGAGCATTCGACTTATTATTGTAGGTTTAGAGTTTTACACTGGCACGAGGTGCCCACCAACATTTAATGTTTCATTCTTTAGTGTCAATATATTTGTGTATATCTTTTGATGGTTGTCCAAAAATGTAATTACGGTAAACATCTAGCTTATATATAAAGATTTGTTACCTCATGCGTACAATTTTCTTGATTGTTAATCAGGGGATTCAATGAGGCTCTTAATGGATTCAGTGATGAGGGTTGGACATTGCTAGCTAACGATGGCATGGATGATGTTACCATCCTTGTGAACTCCAATCCTGAAAAGTTGATGGGGTTAAACATATCTTTCACAAATGAATACAACTCCATTTGTAATACCATCTTGTGTGCCAAGGCATCTATGCTTTTACAGGTAGTTTACTTTATATGTTTCTATTTTCAAGTTCTGTTTGGCAGAATATGTGCTTCCTCGTGTTATGTTCTCTAGCCAATGAGCTTTGGGTAGTTATTTCTTGGTCAAAGCAGGACTTGAAGCCATTCTTCTCATTGAGTTAGATTCATTGATAAAGGTTACTTATGAAAATGACAATTATATGGATTTCGGAATTCTTGATGTTGCTGAGTTAGTAGTATTCTCCATTTGAAGTCATTGTCCAGAGTTTGATTTAAGTTTACTGAAGTAATATTTATTTAAAGCAGCCTATCACTGGGTTTTAGGAGTCTTTAATTCACACTTTATCCCTTGAGTTTCAGAATGTGCCTCCTGCAATACTACTCAGGTTTTTGCGGGAGCACAGATCGGAATGGGCAGACAATGTTGATACTTATGCAGCATCTGCTGCCAAGATTGGTCCATGTACTTTCTTGGGGACTCGAGTTGGAAATTTCGGCGGTCAAGTTGTTCTTCCATTGGCTCAGACTATCGAGCATGAAGAGGCAAGTACATTGAATTATACTTGACTAATTTATTGTATTCTCAATCACAACCTTCATCACAATTTTGAATTAAGTTATACGCCTTCATTGATACTTAATAGCTTCTGGAGGTAATTAAATTGGAAGGCATCAGTCCTGAAGATGCAATGATGGCTAGGGATGTTTTTCTGTTGCAGGTAAATATTCATAACAAATTCCTTTGCACTTGCATTCAAGTATCTGCCGAAACATTATGCAAATATTCTTCAACTTTTTAGTCTTTCTTCTGAAGAATGAATTACATGAGATTTATGCCTGAATAGACACGAACAGTTGTTAATTAATGGATCAGTAATGGAAGTGATCTTATGCTAGCGGAATGAGGCTCATAAGTTTACCTAGTGAAAACCTTCAATAACAGAAAAATGTTCCTCTGTAATTGTTCCTGTAAATGGGGTCTTTTTAAGTGAAAAATTATCTTGTGCACTGAGAACTTACAGTATAGTAACTCTGCTAGTCTGCACATTTCTATTCTTCAACCTTAGTTTGTGACTTGTGGTGCTCATCTTGATTTTGGCAGCTCTGTAGTGGCATGGATGAAAATGCGGTCGGCACATGTGCTGAACTTATATTTGCGCCTATTGATGCATCCTTCGCTGAAGATGCTCCTCTTCTTCCGTCTGGTTTCCGCATCATTCCTCTTGGTTCTGGCAAGGTGAGTGCTCCTACGAAAACTGAATCAATCTGAGAGATGAGCTTATGACTGCTCTATTTTATACGGCATACCATATAACATTGGAACCAATATCTCAAATCGATGATGCTAAATGTTTCCTTCATCGAACATTTATTGCCATTGTCAAATCTGTTGTGTATCTTCGAACGCTTTATTGTATCCGTTTTTAATGGCTGCAATATTTTTGCAGGAGGCTTCCAGTCCAAATCGAACACTTGACCTTGCATCTGCTCTTGAAACCGGGGCAGCAAGCAATAAACCATCGAGTGACCTTGCTGTCGCCAACAGCACTACAAGATCTGTCATGACGATTGCTTTCGAGTTTGCATTCGAAAGCCACATGCAAGAAAGTGTTGTATCCATGGCCAGGCAATATGTACGCAGTGTTATATCGTCAGTTCAGAGGGTCGCATTAGCTCTGTCTTCGTCTCACCTAGGACCTCATGCTGGTCTTCGCTCACCGCTCGGGACTCCTGAAGCACATACCCTTGCTCGTTGGATCAGCCAAAGTTACAGGTATTCAGTCATTTCCTCTCTCAAGATGTTCTCTCTTTCTTCAAGTATAAAAAGAAGAAATAGGAAATTGGTCATGATTCTCGTACTTGTAGGAGCTTCATGGGCGTCGAGCTTCTCAGGTGTAGCGGTGAAGGGAGTGAATCCATCCTCAAAGCTCTATGGCATCTCTCAGACGCCATTATGTGCTGTTCCATGAAGGTAATCTAATATTTATGGTATGCTAAATCTTTTGGTTAATTAATTGCACCTAGCTCATTTATTATAGCTGGACTTTTACAGGCAGTGCCCGTTTTTACATTCGCCAACCAGGCCGGTCTCGACATGCTGGAGACAACCTTGGTTGCGCTTCAAGACATATCTCTGGAGAAGATATTTGATGATCATGGTCGCAAAAATCTATTTTCTGAGATTCCCCAAATTATGCATCAGGTCAGCCAATACCTAAATAATAATGGATGAAAACCGTCCATATAATTAATTGATGAACGAGATTGACCACCAGCATGCATTTTACAAAATGCATGATGAGTTATAAAATTATGCATGATATTTGTTGCTTGAATTTCAGCCATCAAATCTCATAATCCTACGATAGGTATCCATTATTATTTATCACCTAATAAAGACTCATCATTTAATTATGAATCTATATGCACGCATATATGTGCTAGTGAAAAGTTTGCTGGTAGATTGAATATTGTAATTTGAAGCGTGGTGTGGTGTTTAGGGTTTTGCATCTCTTCAAGGGGGCATCTGTTTGTCGAGTATGAGCCGGCCCATCTCGTACGAGAGAGCTGTGGCTTGGAAAGTTCTGAATGAAGATGACAATCCACATTGCTTCTGCTTCATGTTCGTCAACTGGTCGTTTGTTTAATCTTATCATTCTGTAGCTTCTAGAAACAAAGAAATCTTTCTGTATGGTTAACTTTGTTAGAGCACAAGGTTGTCTGGTTTGACCTTGTTATATGCTTGTCCATGAAATATGTTTCGCTTGTCATATTATGTCTCTGGATCTTCTCTTTAATCTTGTATTTTGTGCTTTTTTATGCTTGCAGTATGACTGATAGTAACGATGTATCATGTAGTGATAAAGCAAAACTCGAGATTGATGAAAGATGTATTTGATTTGTGGTAAATATTATATTTATTTATTTATACAACAAAAGAAAAAAGTAACATGTCATTATTAATTAAATTTTTCATTGATATCAACTGTTTGTTTTTAATATGGATTATTATATAGATGATATATCAAATTAAAACTCTTATCACTTTCTATAATTTGTGATCAGTTATGCCCCGATATATATAAAAAAGAATACAAAAAAAATTAAGATATATATTTCTGACGTTTATTTACTTGCTGATTAGGGTTTATTAATTTCAATTTTGTACCATATTTAGGATTTACAATAAAAGTTTGTAACAGTCTGATTAAAGAATGATGAAGTTGATATGATAAAAAAAAATGTTATGGAAGTCCCTTGTCAAATTATCTTGTTAGTCGAAACTCTGGATATAAAAAAATTGCTAATTTAAATTTTTTGTTGCAATAAAAAAGCAAGGCTAAAAATTGTGTTATAATTACATAATTTCAAGAAGAGTCTTGTAATTGCCAAAAAGTTATGTTAAAATTGCAATAACCATTTGTAATATGGTTTGTCGTGAATTAAAGTTAATGGTTGATTAGCAGCCCAATCTGATTTTGCATCCTCGCACCCATCCCCAGGGACACCCCGGTGAAGCAGATTCATATGCAAAGACCCTCAAATAAGAGAAATCTAGCGTTCGAATCCCCATTTCCTATCCCAACTCAAAAATAACATCCGATAACTTGTTTAATTTATTATTTCAGTTTTCAGATACTTTTAATCCTTGAATTATATTTGATGAAAGAGTAACTAGACCAATCATTCCCAATCAAGAGGATTATTTCTTTATTCATAATTATTACAATGCATAAAATACACCACAATCATTGCTACAATGAACATTGTGATAGATGACTGATGTATGAAGAAAACAATGTGCCCAAAAGCAGAATGATATTTCAATAATAATTATTTCGTTTTCAACCGAAACAAGTGTCACGTTAATATTACTCAAGCTATGAGTAATTAAAATGAGTTCAATTGATTGGGTTTTGTCCAAGAACATGGTTTACTTGGCAAGAAAGGTAACAACGGGACACGTGTGGGTTGTTATATAAAAGTAGAAAATCAATAGTCGCGGCGAGAAATTAAGAAATTTGTTAAGTAGTATTTGGCGTGTACCCAATGATAATATACCAATTTCTACATAACATATGAACATCACTGCTTAGTTAGGCATTTGGAATTTTTTTCCATTCCTTTAAATTAAAAACAAGATCTTAGTAAAATACATAAACAAAACAACACATTGTTTATTAAGGTCCAAAGAGTTTAATCGCATGACGTTGTATTGGCTAATTATTCTTAGGCCGATTAATTACCAGGTGGCTGATGAATACTTATCGAGTCAATCTGTGAATAATCAAATCAGGTTAAGTTCATATCCATTCAGTTAAGAACCTAAAAGATGAAAGTATTATCAATTGATGGATCTCTCTATGTCACTTACTTTATATCACATACAGATATCATATATATACCTCAATTTTTAATGCCACCCACTGAATTCATAACAAACTCCACCTTTTTCCGGTAGTTCATTACAGCTTATAATATATATCCATCAACGTTACATTTTAGGCATCCGACAATCTTGATCTATTTGAAATTGGCTAGAACTAAAAAAAATGGTCGATCCAAAATGTAATACAAGCACAGCATACAACAAAAAATTGTGACATCAAAATATAATGGTTGATCCAAAATGTAATAATCTTACGTATTCAATAGTCATTGATGAATCTAATTACTACTTAGAGAAGAGTACCCCACCATCGCACACAAACACAAACAAAAGAAGACGAAAATGATATAAAATATAGATGGAAAAGGTTGAGTATCTGATGAAACTTATATATATTTAATGAAGTACAATTTCGTGTATCATCTTCCCTCTTGCCTTCCACTTTAAATACTACCTCAAGCTCATCATAATATTCAAACAATCATATTCATCTCTACAGAAACCATCTCAAAATAATAAAAAAGTATGGAGGAAGACATGCGCATAGCCAAAAAAATTTGGAAACTATTTCGAATTGTATACTTCATGTTGAGAAAAGGCATTTCAAAGCGCAAATTACTAGCCGACCTCAACATGATGATGAAGCGAAGCAAGATCGCCGGCAAAGCCGCCATACACAATCTCATGTTCCACCGCCACCACGGCGGCGGTGTCACTTTCCATCTGAACAAGCGCGATAACTACTACGAACCGCCGCTGTTGGAGATGGAGCTAGCGGCGTCGCCTGTGCTTCCCGGGTTCGGGCCGAGCCCGATGGTGAGGCAGCTGAGGGTGACCGATTCTCCGTTTCTGACGAGGGATGTTGAAGAAGACAATCACGTAGATGAAGCTGCTGAGGAATTCATAACCAAGTTTTATAACGATTTGAAGAGGCAGAATTCCACGGTTTATTTGGACTATTATTGAGGATTGTTTCTTAATTCTCGAGATCGGATATTTTCATTTCCAAGTTCATGAGTTTCGTTTCATGCATGGGATGGATGTTTTGTTGCAATAATTTGGAGAAATATTAGAGTGTGAATTGAAGCAGAAAGTTCTTTGCTTAATTTGTTTTTAAGAATAATTTAATTATTTTACTTCATGCATGAACATCTAGCTATTTTTATAGGTAGCCAACAATTGTAGCATATTTTTCTTTTCCCATTGCATCAGAGATTCACATATAATCTCGCTGTCAGACTCAGAAGCCTTCTGTTTTTTATATATACTTCTGATTAGGGCCGTAATCAACCATTGCTGATTTTATTGAGTTTCTAATGTTTTGCCTTACGATAATCTCATCTACTTGTATAATTTATTGTTAATCTTTTTTCAGAAATATCAAAAAGATACTTGCCAAGAAATCGTGTAAAAAGGTTGTCCACGTAAGTTTAGGGTTTGATTCCCAAAAAATAAAAATAAAAAAAGGAAAACTAGTAATATCTTAGGATCTCCG
>AYJT01036673.1:0-20535 GCA_001278415.1 Ocimum tenuiflorum
TATTATTCTGTATCTCAAGACCCAGATTCGAATATTTGAATGTTTGTTTTGATTTTCACGATGAAATGGTAAAATACTATGCACCTTAAATCTGTTTCGTCGTATTACATTCCCTATTCCCCACCGTGCGTCGCGTCCCAGCGGACCGGCTCAGGCTAGGCGTGACAAGAATTTAGGTTATTTATGAAAAAAAATCTCCGATAATGACCTAATTTTTAATGGAAAAGGAGAAATTATAAGCAAACGCATCTTGGTGAAAGATATAATTTTTACAAGTATATCAATTGAATTGAATGTAAAAAAATAAAAATTATCTCACTAAACGTTGTACGTGGGTAATGAAATAAAAAAGGTGATTTGATAGTTTAACGGCCAGGGAAAAAATTTATCACCCCGCCACTGACTTTGAGACCCATCCAGAAAAGATTATTTAGAACGAGGGCCAAGAATTAAGAGGAGAGAATTTTCTTTTCATTGAATATTAATAAAACGAATAATAAAAGTAATGAAATAAATTGGTAGGCAGAGCTGAGACTGAGAGCATGCATGCATCCAGAATCTCAATCAATTCACTCGTGTCAATTTGTGCGGACGAAATTTCCTGCAAGGTACATTGCTCAAAACTAAAAACAGAAAAAGCGTCATTTCTATTAGTGCTCAATTCCAACTGTTCCGTATGAGTTCGAATTATAGTGAAAATATTCACAGAATTTAATAATATTACAATCATTGATGAGTTCAAGTTATATTGAAAAGATTCACGAAATTTAATAATATTATATTCTAATTAAAAATGAAGTATCACACCTATTGTCTTAGTTTACTCATAATTTTACAGACATCAAGATTGTGGAAATATTCTTCCTTCTCCGATGTGGGACAAGAAATGGCTTGCGAGCTAAAGCTTGAGTTCGAACTTGAGTCCAAGCTCGAAATCGAACATGTTCGCAAGCTTGACAAACCGAGTACATCCAAGCTCGAGCTCGCTTCGTTTATTTTATCGAGCTCGATTCGAGGCTCGAGCTCAACTCGTTTATTAAATAATCTAATTTCGATTAAGCTTTTTCCAAGTCAATATCCGAGTAGCTCACTAGTAGCTTGACTCATTTACACCCCTAATCATACAATTACAGCCCTTTCCACACTAGAAAATCATCTCCCAAAATTAGCTGCTTCTCATTGATAAACAACACAAGTGGCCTCAGTTCCACCAAAAAGCTAGCTTAAATGTGGACAAAATTAAGTATATATCAATCCGCAATTCATCACGAAATATACCGTATTAGACCATCTCCAATCCATTACATTAAAGTCAAACCCAAAATGCAGTAAACATTGAATCAAACAGTAATTCACCTCCAATCCATTACGCCAAACTCAAACCCAAAGAATATTCCTAATATATTCTCCTCTTACTACTTGTTAAACTTTTCAAATACTACCAATATATTTATCAAATTTTCAATTTGAACCCTTTATTAATTTCGAAGAAACAAAATTATTATGTAATTAATTATTAATAAATGCAAAATAGCATTAGTTATACATTTATTAATATAAAAATGCAGTAAACAAGCTATATAATTTATAATAAAAATTACTCGTAAATACATTAAACAAATTAAACAACTAGATGTCCATCTTATAATAAAAATAATACATTAAATCAAACATTATCTATGAATAAAAGAAATAAAGTAAATATAAATGTAATTACGTAAACTGAATAGATTTTCCATCATGTTCTTAATTTTCTTGCTATAATTTTAATTACTTATTTAATATACGTTCAATATATAATAAAACTAAATTTGTAAAAGTAAAATATATAGATTCAAATAAAATACAAAATAATGTGAGTGTATAACATTGGTGAGAAATTTAGGTTGTTATTATTATTATTATTTATTGAGCAAAATTATCGATTATTGAGCAAAGAAAAATAAAACAAATGCGTAAAGGAAATATAGTGGAAGGGCACTTTTGTAAATAAAAAATGTGTTTGCAGTTTTATACAGTGAGCCACTATATCTGCGTCTCATCTTTTGGAAATTGGAAGAAAATGCAATTTGCATTTGTAGATGTCGCTAGGTTGGAACGAGGCGGCGGTAAATCGGCCGAAATTGTCGTCCGGTTGGAATTGCTCTTGGGAAATGAATTTAATGAAAAAGTCCTATCGATATATGAGTATTAGCAATGCGACCAAGATATATTTACAGGTGAATTTTTTTTTTGTTAAATTTAAAAATAAACATTTTACTGGAACTAAACGTACAAAACAGTAGTATTTTTCGTTCACCAAGAATTCTTTTTAGTATGAGCGAAATGATTACTTTGCCTTTTAGTTACAGCTCAATGATCTTTAATATAATTAAAATATATTTTATTTAATCTCAACCATTCAAGTATCCAAAATTAATAATTAAAATCGATTTTCAGTTCTGATATATTACTTAATTCTTGCTAAAGCTCTCTCTATCGTTTGATAGTTTACCTACCTTTATAATACACAGTATTAGACCTAAAATATACTTTACCTATAGAATTGAAGTTTGTCAATTATGCTTTATCGTGTGTAATTTAATTAGATTTCACTGCACCATCATCATTATTGCTTTCGTAGAAATAAATAAAATTGTATGACAACTCAAATGTGATTCATGGTAATGACACGTTTATACTCGCGTGGACTAGAGGAATTATTGCAAAATAGATTTGTGAATACATATACGAAAAATGATGAGCTTTTAGACTGGTTTATTTTATAAATTCAGGACTGTAACCAATGAAAATGACCATCTGTCGCTTTATTTTCTAACTACTTTCAATTTGCAAGTGAATCATTCTCATAAAAACTGAGTCAATTCAGGTATAACCTATTCTACACCTAACTAACTAATTCTATAACATTCCATGTATGTTACTCATTTTCTAAGGAAAAATTGCTATGGGGCTACCACCTTAACACATACTGTGACTCTTTAATTTTGTTTGTTTGTTTTTCCCCGAAATATGCACTCTATATTTTCAGATCAGTGATTCTCTTCAAATTAGATTTAAAATTCATCTCTAATTAATTGTTATAACACTAGCATGTACAAAATCACATTTTCTGTCTTTGTTTGAAATGAAATTCATAATTAATTTAGGAACATTTAAATATTTTTTTGATTTTATTACTAGTTTGAGTGGTTTTATTTAAATAAGTTTTTGAAATTAGATATAATCATTGATGAAGGAATTTCTCATTAGTTGTCTTTTGGGAGAAGAAAAGGATGGTATGTACCTCCATGCCAGTGGCACTGTAAATTGACATGTTTCAGTTGGACTATTCGAATAGTTATTAATGGGCCGAAAATACAGGCTCAAATTAAAAGGTCTGCGTTGCAACTGTTTAATATATTAATTGTCCAAGGATTACAAAAGCTAATAGCTCTCTTCAGTCTTCCGCAATCGAGCATTTTCATATTGGGAACACGAAAACCCTAATTCTGTCTCGGTTTTTCGCACCGCTTCCTCTCTCTACCCGGATCTCGAATTCAAACTTCTTCGATCACGTTCCTTCTGTTCCCAATTTTGATCTCCTTCTCATCGGATCTTGGCTGAAAGAATAGAAAGGTAAATTTGTCTTTTTTTTTTTTTATGGAATCTATTTCTTTTTGCGTTGATCTTACACACAAAATATTTCGTCGTTTGATTCTTGGTGCGTGTTTTCCCCTTATTTGCTGCTTTGTCATTTTGGTGTTTGTCAGTTACCTCTGTTCATCACTCGGAAAATGACAGAAAACAGTCGTTCTAGATTTGGTTTTATTTGATTTTTGTTTCAAGCATTCTAAGATGGATCGCATAGCGAAGTGGATATCGCGTTAGACTCCGAATCTAAAGGTCGTGGGTTCAAATCCCACTGCGATCGTTTTTTTTTTGTGACATCTTATTTTAACATTCTCTTTCACAATTTTAGAAGCCAATTTCTTGATTTTGTTGTAATTTTCCTTCTGACGGTTTCCCGATGAAAGATTTATCTTGAAAATTTCCCTTTTGATTATTTTCCAATGTTCAAATAACACTGTTCTACTTGTCATTGGTACAATTAATGGGAATATATCCGTTTAGGATTGTGAAAAATAGTTTGAAACACTTTTTTATTATTTTGAGTGTGTTTATAATCGGGGCATTATCTTACATTTATTTTTGCTTCATTTTTCATATGTTTGTCATACTATTTTTGGTAGTTTTACCACCCAGTTAAGGCGAGTCTGACCATCCCAAAATTTTAGGGAATTTGTAAGGATTTCAAACCCATTTATACCTTATTTTCACGGCGATGTCTCCTGTTAGAGTCACCTGTTCATTCGATCCAACCCTTGTCCATTCGTTTGGGTTTGAGTCATGATAGTGGAACATAAGTTTTTGTCCATTTTCATCTGTAAAGAACGCCCCACATTCTTAGTGTATTCTTTATGATTCTCCACAGGAAACGGTAATCATTCTGTAATTTCTCCATGGAATCGTGTAGAATTCATTTTTTCCTAATTGTTATTTTGTTCCTACCCACTACAAATTCTTAATTTTAATACAAATCCACGGGGATCAGAAGTCTAATTCGCCCCTTCTAATTGTTAGATCACAGAAGATGACCACCGTAACTATCACTACAGGAAGTAACGTGGTTACTTTAAGAAAGAAAGTGAGACAATTCGCTTTTATTTTTAGTTTCTTATTTTTCGGATTTCTTGATTTCTTGGCTTCTTTATGAACCAACTACGCTATTTCCATGACTTAAAGGATCTTAATTGGACGACCATAAAAGACTTACATTTTTCTTTCTTAAAATTGACGCCATTTTACTCTTTGTGTGACCTTTTGTACCGAATAATCACCGATTTAAAAAATAATTTTGTGAGATATAAGACCATCTCCAATACTAAATTCAAACTCAAAAATATAGTAAATATCATATTTAATAGCCATTTAAAATGAATTACACCAAACTCAAATTGAAAAAAATATTCTCTAGAATATTCACTTACTAATATATTTAACAAATTTACAATCTAAACTCATTTATGAATTTCAAACAAAATAACTTATTACGAAATACTTGATTATTAGAAAATACAAATTGTTTATTAATTATGAATTTTCCTGGTCTTTATATCCACAAAATTTAAATTTTTCTAGTTATTAAAATCTTAACTTTTATCTTAATTTAGAATATTTAAAAAATTAAATACATAAATATAATAATTTAAATAAAATTAAAATGAATTAAACTTTTAGCGACAATCTTAATAAATAAATCATAGATTAAACATAATCTAATTATATATGCAAAAAAATATAAAATAAAATAAGAAAGACAAAATTGTGATTTAACAATTTTTAAGGGCCAAATTGCAATTTAAAAAAATTAGATTTGCTACCGCGAGACATCAAATTTAAGTTTGCTTTTTGTGTCAAGCTCATTTTTTTGGTTTTAGGTTTGTGTTTTGGGTTGTTGGATTATTTTTACACCAAAAATGATTACATTGATATATTGTTTATTGGTATCGAAAATTACTGAATCATTTAAACAATAAAGCAACCATTTCCAGATAAAACGAAACAAGTGGTACAAACATATAAGACAAGATGGGAAATTAAAATAATATATAGAAACATATTCAACCAGATCTTCACAGGAGAGTAATTCTTGCATCGAACAAGTGCTTGCACCTCCAAATGATAAATTCAACAGGAAACAAATATCTTGATTATTTCATTATGCATTGCACATGCCATAACGTTGGAATATGCCATCTGAATATGTACTTATTTATGCTTTTCCACTACTCAACCACTAAGATTAAAAGTGAACATCTAGCTCTACACCACATACATACACAGAATCAGAAGATGAAAATTCAAGAATGACATTACACAGAATCAGAAGAAACACAGACACAAATATTTCAGACAAACACAAGTATACCTTAAACTTGTGTTTAAGGAGTATGTTTCTGAGTGTAGATGTAATCAAGGTGAGCCTCTAAAACAGCCCTTCTCATCAAGCACTCTTCATCTGCATTTCCACACTCCTCCATCCCCATCAACTTCTGCTATGTATATGTTAACACAAAATCACCCTCCTACTTAATTAATACGTGTTCTTAAGAAGAAAAAAGCTTACATCAAATGAATCTGCACTTGGAATCTTGATGTCTTGATCTGCCCTTCCTGCACAAAATTCATGTCATGAAATCATAGAATACGTAGGTGGAACACAAATTAAGCAAGTACCTCTTCCTGAGGTGATAATGAAAACAACAAGGAAAAGGAGTAGAGGTACATGGAAGTTAGAATTCATGGTTGTGTTAAGGTAGAAGAAATGTGTGTGAATTTATTGGGAAGTGAGAAATAAGGTTGTTGTTGGGAGTTGGGAGGTGGAAGACAGCAGCATATATATAATTGCATCCCTGATGCATATAGTGCACTCAACTTTACCTTTTCAGCATGGATCCCTCATGTATGGAATTATTGTTTCATCATTCCCTTTTTTTTATTTTTTATTTTTTGGTCCCTATATGTTATATTATTGTACTTGGTTAATTTTGTTGATGCATATTGTATTTGTATACGCTATGTTCACATGACTGTTGAATCTGTTCACACTTTGATTGAGGAAATGAAATTGATATGCTATATTTATTTTTCCCTTCAATTATTGAATCTTGATTTATTAAGTTCAAATATGCTATATTTATTTTCACAATACTCCAATTATTTACTCTGTTTGTTTGTGTGATATGTGTTAAAACCATCGAGTTTTACTGAGTGGGTCTCATATCAAATTTCTTCTTTATTTTATTTGTTTAAGATCATTGCTTTGCACAAGATATAACAGATAAATCTTATTCTAGTTATGTACTCGTCACGTGATAGTAGAGCAAAAGACAAAGGTTTTAATTTTGTTTAGTCGTGAATTATGGTAGTGGTCCAAGTATAAGTCCACCACACTCCCTCTAAAAGTAAATGTGCAATTTATAGAATAAATTTTGACTGCTTTTATAAGAAATGTCAACCTTTTTATATATTGTTATTATTATTGGTGATTGTTGATGTGTTCACAAGTGGTTACCAGTTATTTTAACTAAGCTCGTGAAGAAAACATCTGCGGATTCAATCTTGCTTTGATTGAGATCGTTTCTGAATCTGATGGTGAGATTGGATACAGTAGAATCTTAATAAATTAATACTTTTTGTATTAATAAACTTTCTTAAATAATAAATTCATCCGGTCCCATCTTGAACCAATGTGAAAAATCCTCAAATTCGATAAGATAATAATATAATAATGTTTTTGAGATCCTTTTTATAAATATAAAAGTTCCATCAAAACTATAAATTAATAATTCATAAATATTACAATTACTACTATAGTTACTTGCTAAGATATGAATCTATTGTAATCTGTTTTTTTTTTAAATTCAAATATAATTCAATTTATCTCACGTTTTCTAATTGCACCCACAATTTTAGCGTTGAGCTCTCCAATTGAAATAAAATGTTGTAAAGTGTTTTTGATGCATTCAATGCTTTCTTCCGAGTGACCGGTTCAAGCTACTCCAATTATCTTTTGAAAGTGTTCGATATTGTACCTTGACTAACTTTCACACGATATTTTTCCTTAACTCATTCTTGTAAATGTTTTTCATGCATGTAGAATGGTCTTTCTTGTATTGACATAGTGTTTTACATATTTGATCAGTCACAAATGAGTTTTGACGCTTTTTAGATGAGACCATGGTTGGTGTTATGATCATATTAGTTTTTTTTTAATATTGAGATTTATATAGTAATTTTATTCTCTCATCATGCATGAATATATTTAATTGATTATGTTAAATCAGTTAATAATTTTAACTTATTATTTGATTAATTACAATGAACTTAATATATACATGAATATATTCTATTAGTTTCAATGAATTCGTAAATTTATGAATATAATATTGAATTGAAACAATGAATTGATAAATAATGATTTGATACATAAATATATTTAATTATATATACATGAATCTACTTATTTTTAATTAAACGGAATATGATATGCAATATATTCACACACGATATTTTTGTGAAAGTTATATTTTCCCAATTGAGAATTTTTTTAATTAATAAATTATTAATTTATCGATATATTAATACCTTTTAAATTAATAAAATTTTATAGTCTCAAAATTATTAATTTAGAGAGGTTTTATTGTATATACATTTGTTGCACCGTAGACAATGATTGTTGATACACCCTTGGCTCATAAACAATTCACCCAATTTTGATTAGCTAGATTAATATTATCGACCCAAATACTTTCTTAATCCCATAAGAAAGATGGAATAAATATCAATTTTATCAACATAGATGAAAATATCGATAGACCAGTCTCACAAGTACTACTACTAGGGTTATATAAGCTTCCCTACCCCTCCCAATTGGGTTGAACCTTCAGACTTGACAAGCACTCGTTTCTCTTATTCCTCTAACACGTTTGCACTTTTTTCTTATCCATGACTAATTTTGAGTCTGTTTGAAATGATTATTGAACCAATTGAAAGTTTAAAAATTTATAAAAATAAAATATAAAAAATAATCTTAAAATGCGTAAAATCCGCCTAATATGTTTGAATCATCGCCTAACCCACCTAAACGCCAATTAACAGATGCTCCGCTCACTGATACTGATTGCATGGTTTTTGAGTTAGCAACAAGGCCCCTAGTGCCTAGGCGGCGCCCAAGCGGATGCTTACATCGATTTTTACAAAAATGTCTATTAGTGAATGATACATCTTTTTGTATGGGATGGGCTCGTGATTATTTTCATAAATTCATAATTTTTATTTAAATTATACGATATATTTATCTTTAATTTCAATGATAATTTACTAATGTCTTGTTTCGACAACAATCGAAAAACAATATCGTAAGACAGTAATGACCTCGGTTAACCAAAAGCACTCGGTCTTTTCTTCATTTATGCCTAACAAGTCCCTTAAGAAAGGAGAAATGGGCTGAGGATCTAATTATGTAAAAACTAACAGTATTTTCAGGATCGTATAATTTAAAATAGTTTAACCATTGATTTTTTGGATGATACATTACCCCTTATTTATCATATTTAATTGCGCATAAGAAGTGTGCATGCAGGAAGTGAGGTCGAGTTCAAAGAGTTCACAACCTAAATTGAGAGCTAATGAGCTAGCTCAGGGAGTAGCTTGAGCAATGAAGAAAAGGTCGGCAAGGCAGTAGCTCGAGAGACTGATAGAAGGGAGCTTGAGGAAAGATGATTACTGTAAAAGTTGTAGGAGTACCAACCCAGGATTTGGAGACAAAGGCTTTAAAAGAGAAACTAGTGAGCTCAAAGACAGGTTGAGCATGGCTTCTTGAGGAAACCTTATAGCTCGAGTGGAGGTTGAGTACGTGAAGGTTGAGTTGGCATTGTTTAATAGGTCAAAGTTGCCATTGAAATGGTTATCGAGGAAAGGGGAGTCAAATAGTTATCCGTGATAGCAACTGATTTACGAGATAAGTGCGACATAAACTTGAAGATATGCTCACGTGTTCCCCTAAACTTAGGGTTACTTAGCTTAAACGCTGCCTATCAATATTGGCACGAACACTCAAATCACAAGCTACTCTTTATTATCATACCATAATCACATCCACAATCCATATCTGAATCTTTATAATCATTCTTATTATTCCAGAATTATTAAACCATTCTTGAGATTTTTGCATGGGGTCTAATACTCAAACTTTAACTTCAACAGATCTGTGAATGCTCTTAGTTTTTACAAGGCACATAATTAATTTTGTATTAAATCTGTATATTTTGATCATAAAAATAATAAAAAAAATTCACCTAAAAAAGCCAATTTGCATGGAGTTGGTGCCACTGCCACATGTATGCAACATTTCGCGTAATAGTGGTTCCTCCACCAATCCCAAGTGGAATCTTAGTACCCTTTGCGATAACTATTTATTAATCTCATTTAGATTTGTTATGGCCGTACCTAACTTTTCCCTTCTTTCATCAAAGTTAGTTGATAGTTCATTCAGACCTTCTCTCTTGGCAATCTACTTTTTCTTTAAATTATAATTCCATATTTTTAAATAACTTTCGAATATCATTATAATTTAAAATCATGATCTATTGAATAAGATCATGAATACAAGCCAGTTGTATCTTCGGATTGTTTTTAATTAAGCTCATATTCTAGAAGCTATAGTTGCAGCCACATGAATGCAGCGGAGGATTACACTTCTTTTTTTAAGATTTGGTTCTGTCAAAAGTGCATCTACATAAAGATTAATATTAATAATATTTATGCACTTGTAATTAATTTGTTAATGGCATGGTACTAGTGGAGGAGAGGACAAATGTCTTGTGATTGAATCACCAGTTTTTGGGATCAAGCTACATGCAGTAAGATTACTAAAATCGCGATGAATTAGTAATCTATATCCACTAAGATTAAGTGTTGACCAGTAGTTTTTATATGTCGAATACATATTGCCCCACATTTGGTATTGTTACAGTCTGAATGAATGACTGTGTGGTGCACTACACATTTATCATAAATAAAAAATCATGAGTTTAACCAGTTAAGTTCTAGAGGAAAATCACAAATATGTAACCAATCACAATTTCTTTTTAAAAATAAAAATGCACATTCGCATCTCCTAAAAAAAGAAAGTATTCAGAGCCTAAATTCCTAGATCATAAAGATCGAAATAAGTATGTTTCTATACCCCATATGAAATTAAGTAATTGCCACTTTCACATAACAAGCATAACCACTTAGAAGATGTTTATTTTATAAATTGTTTTATTTCTTCATTTTTATGAATGAAAAATTGGTAAAGAATATTTGAACTATCAGTGGTTGGGTGAGGCAGGGGCATGTAGTAGTGCAACACAACTTGAAGGCCATCTTAATTTACGTATCAGATATTAAACTGATAAGAAGAGATACTTACAGTTGAAGGCAGAGAAAGGTATGAGTGGCCACATTATTAATTTTCCGCTGATATCGACGCACCTGCTAAGACGGAGTCTATTGAAATGATGATTACTTAAAACACATTTTCCATTCAAGTCGTGTGTTTGAAACAGTAATATGATCCACTCTATTTACTTCCACACATGTAAACATTATCTGTTAAACTTGTTTCCTCTACATCAAGAATACTTGAAGTTCTGTTGGAGCCATCTCGCTTGCAGTTGAAGCCCTGCATCACTTAAAGCGTTCAAAGCCGATCTATGAAATCTGGCGTCCAAATTCGTCCCCTGCTTCTTCATATCTTTCAAAAGCTCAACCAGCTCATCCACGCGATTCGTCTTCGACAAAACCGACACCATGATCCCCGCCATTGCCCGGTCCATCTTCGCCCCACTCTGCTTAAACTCCTCATAATATTTGATGCACGTTTCAAACTCTCTAGCCTTATGGTAAGCACTGATCACTGTGGTGTAACTAACCCGATCCGCCTCGATCTTCCTCCTCTTCATCTCCTTCCACGTCTTCTCCACCATCTTCAAATCCATGGCCTTCCCATTCATGTCTAGGAGAGAGTTGTAAGTCCACACATTAGGCTCACATCCCCTCTCTTTCATCTTAGCAACTAGTTTCATCGCGTCGCGAGTTCTCCCCATTTTTCCGTAGGCTGCAACCATGCTTGAATAGGCCACCACGCATTTGTGATAACCCTTCTTCTCCATCTCTGCAAACACCATTTCTGCCTTGGTGTGCTGCCCTAGCCGAATGTAGGTTGAAAGAACTGAAGCGTAGGTGACTTGGCCCGGCTCATAACCTTGAGAAACAAGATCCTCGTACACTTTGACTGCGGCTCTTCCTCCTCTTTTCTTGGCGAATCCGTTCACGATCGCGCTGAAGATGCAGTCGGAGACCCTAATCTCTACGCGTTTCATGGCCGAAACGATGTCGAGTGCCTTCTCCATCGTCCCTTCGTTGATGTAGGTTAGCACCAGTTTCAAGAAGAGAGCAGGATCTCTGAGCATTTTCTTGCTCTCCGCCTCCTGCATTAGCTCCTCCGCCATTGCCACTTCGCCAGCACTGATGAAAGAGGCGATCAACGAGGAGTAGTGTGAGTGGTCTTCTTGAACGCCTCTCTTCCCCATTTCCCTAAAGAACTCTAGAGCTTCAAAGGGCCTCGATAGTTTTCCTAACGCCTCGAATAGAATGAAGTAAATCCGAGAACACGACGAGGAAGAGGCTTCAACTTCGTTCAATTTCCTCTCTTCCAATTCTTGAAACATGGCGACCGATTTCTCGTGGCTCCCCATTTTCAAATACGCCTCCATGATTCGACAGTAACACGATAAATCGAGATTCAGCCCGGCAGATTTCATCCTCTGGTATAAAGCAACAGTGCTGCTATACATATGCAGCTGATTATACCCTTTCATCGCGGAATCGAAGGCTAAAACAGCAGTTGCAGCATCATTATCCAAGAACAGTTGGAGAAGATCGTTAAGAATCTTGAATTTCCTGGCTTTAACACAGGCGGTGATTAAGCGACAGCAGGTGGACTTATCAGGCAAGACTTGAAACCCCTCAAGATCCTGAGCGAAGGAGACTAACAAACTCCAATTCTTGGAGCTAATCAAGTACCTGATCAAGAGCTTCATCGTGTATCTCTGAGGCTTGAAGCCGGGCTTCGTTTTAGCTTTGCGGTAGTAATCGTAGGCCAGATGCTCCGTTTGGGGATCCTTCAACAAGCTGCAGATTATGGAATTGAGCTCCTTGAAGTTGGCGTCATCTTCGGGTAAATGCTGGAAGTCTTGGAGCTTCAGAGCAAGCTCGATTACTGGGGCATCAATGGCGGCGGCGGCGTCGTCTTCGAGAACTGGCGACGAACACGCCGACGACTCCGCTCTCACTGCTCGTGACGAGAAGAAGAGAGATATCAAGGGAAAGCCGATTATAGTTTTGGTTGTGGAGTGGTGGGAGAATTGGATGCTTTTTCTACTGATGCCGGCGGCGACTGACCAGTCAAGAGAATTGGCCACAGCCATCGGAACCGCGGCGGCCTGCGGCTTTCTCCGGCGCCAATGTGGAGAGAAGCAAGATGTTTTTTTTTTTTTCTTTTTTTTTTTAAAAATTTTGTTTAATTGTTATTTATTTTTGAGTGGTTTATCGATATATCTTATCGAGATTGGTGGCATGGAGGATGCGGCTCATCTCAGCCACTTGTTTGCCTGACGTGTGGAGAGTTGGAATCACAATTCATGTTTTCATTTTCTTCATTTTGTGGGAAATTGACAATGCATCGAATAGGAGGAGAAGTTCTTGTTCAACATAATCAACACTTTTGGAGGCAATTAAGCAAGCCAAACGCAACAATACAATTAAATTCACACATTTATCTAACATTTATTTATATTAAATGTTTTATCATTTTCTTATACATAAATAACTCTATCACATAATATTAAAATATATAATATAAATTATATCATAAGTATAGATAACTACAAAATTATATAATGAATAATATTAATTTGACAAATATGCCAATTACATTATCATTCTAAAATAGATGTTTAAGATGGATAAAATAGGTATATACATTTAGTATTATATAAACTATTATATAATAGGTATAGTTTAATAACATATTGGCTGAATTGGTCTCGCAAATTCATTATTTTGACTTATTGAAAAAACATGAGGCATATTGAAATAATGGGATCGATATTGGGAACGAAGAGCACAGGGGAGTGGTTGGAAAAGGGGCTTGAACTCTTTGATATTTCTTTAGGATTGAAGTAGTATTAGAGTAAGACCAATCTAATGAATTCTTCATGTGTAGATAATATTGATGTTCAAATATACCGGTTTAAAAGCGTCTTGTTTCTAATGAAGAAATACTGAAAATACTATTATTAAGCCCTAAGACCACGGAATTGGGTACGGTTTTCGATGTCGAAGCTATAAGATGTGATCATACAGAGGGTTGAAAATATAGAAAAAAGAGGTTTATGAAAAAATGTTTGATATCGTCAACCTTGAAAACTGCCTTTCTTTTAAGATTTCATAAATTGTGATGCCTACTTTTGAACATGGATCGCTCGAAAGCATTTACGGATATCGTTTGAATGCCTTAATGGCCTTAGCAGGTTTATTTTCCAGAGGTTTCAACAACATATTGCAGAGAAATAAGGTCGTCTGTGTTAGGAAGGAGATAGAGTCGTTGAATATTTAAAATTAAATAATATTATCTATACCTATTATAAAAAGTGTGTATATTTCTTCCAAATTTGTTGTTCTTTATTTTATCCCTTATTAAATATTTAATTAATTCTAATGATAATCATGTAATTATCTATATCTATAATCTAATTAATATTTAATTTATTTTAATATTGTTCACTAGAATTGTATTTATCTATATCTATTCATAATTGTAATTATCAAATAATATATATTTTATTTGTTTTGATACTATTTATTTGGTACATTCTTTAGTATCAGAGAAATAATTATAATATAATGTATTATATAATTTCTGAATTTTTACACAATTTTACAAATTTAAAATATATTATTTCACAACTCGAATTACTTTAAAATTTTAGATTAATTATCTCAAGCAAGTATTCAAAAGTCAAAGATAATAGATAAATAATTCTTTTAGTCAATATAGATCAAAACATTATGGTCTAAGTGAATTACAAAACTTTCTCAATTGAAATAACTGAAGAGACTAAACTAAAATAAAAAAAATAAAATAAATATTTAGGAAATGATGTAGCCAATTAAAGTGGAAGAATATATAAATTCAATTATAAGGTTGCAATTAGTGCAAAAAAAGTAAAAGTAAATATCACTATGAAAAGGAATATAAAGATTCTACTAAAATTTCAAATATGTCATAAATAAGAAAAGAAAATTATGTTGAAATTTTGAACTACGATGATTTGATATTTATAAAAATAAATAAAATTATTTAAATCAATTGAGGTCAAATAACAAAAGATTAACTTTACAAAATTTGCATTAAGAAAGTAAATTATTTAGACATATGAATGCAAAATATTTTGTATCAATTTTTACTCTTTCTAATTATTTTAACTTTTACCAAATTCATTGGCTACTTCTACAATTCCATCAAATAATATTTTTTAAATAATATTGAATATTTCATTATATATAATTTTATTTATGATAAACGTATATAAGTATATTATTTGTTCGATTATGAATCCGTTTTTTTTTTCAATTGAATTAGATCGACAAATATCATGCTATTAATATAGTATTTTATATAAATAAATGATTAAAATATATCAAAATTATATTATTTACAATTTAATCCTTTTAAAACAATGAAAAATTTTACATGCGTTGCACATAATCCTAACTTGTTCTCATGCAAATAACAATGTTTCTATATTTAAACTTTTAACCCACGAATGAATATTGGAGAGAAATTTTATTTGACGGTGATTTCCAGCCTCCAGATTAGGAATTTTTTCCTCTTCTATTTTATTTCATATTTAATGTTATATCGATTACCAATTTTTTTCTATCATTTCAACCTTCGATTTGTCCACTAACAATAAAAAAGTTGTTTCATTACTTTAATTACTGATTTATTTTGATTTTGATTTAGTTTAAGTTTAATTACTTGTTGTTCGTTAAATTTATTTGTATTATATATTATTATAATAATTTGTACAAATTATTTGGTTGTTAAGCTCAAATATTTTTTGTTAATTTAATCTCAAATTAGAGTTTGAGTTAGGGATTTTGAAGATCATAGTTGTTATAAAAAAAAAAGCTAGAATTGTATATTTGCTACTAAGATTATAATTTATATTTGCTGCGATTGACGTTACATTATATTTGTTGTGACTTTCGAGTTGTGTTATTAACTTTTATTAAAAAATATTTATTTCATTATTTTATTTTTCTTCGTGTATGAATATTTATACATGAAACTCGATATCTCACTTTCTAAGAGTGAGGAAATACAAACTAAAATGTGTATTAATGGTTATATTTATATAATTATTATGTTATACTCTTGTTGATATGTTTATTTACTATTTGAATTATTTTAACATGACAATATAATAGAGTCCTCTCTAAACAAATTTTTTGGGTCTGTTCCTGACTTTCAATATACCTTAGTTCAATATATGATAATTCCGTATAATGCTATGGTGTACTACGGTATATTAGAATTTGTGAGATGCTCAAACTTATAGTTCATAATAAAATTATTTATTCTATGAGATACTGAAATTATTTATGGGTTACTGAAATTTATTTATATATATATGCATGATTCCTAATTCGTTCTTTACTATTCAAACTAAATATGTTCACTTATATTTGATTAAAACTAATTTCTCTACAATTTTTCAGTCTAGCAGCGTGTTCTAAATTGAATATTATTATATTGGTATCATTGTCTAGTTTTATAGCCGTACACTTGAATATTATTGTTTATTTGATCTGTCAAGTATATTTTTTGTTTGGGTATTTTTCTAGTAAACACACTGTAAATTCACCTAAATATTTCTCATTGCTATGTTACTCGTTTTTCTTTGTAGTGGAATAAATAATTTTTTTATTTTGTAAAAATTTTTATTGTGAACTCTCTTATTTAGTGTATTTTCCGTTAGTACTTTATTATAAATTTGCATAAGTAATTAGGATCATTTTGATATATGCAATTGAGGTTAAGTGGTATATATATATAAACGTGAATATATAATATAAGCATAATGTAAATTTATATAATAAATACACGTTCAAGTTCTTAAATGATTGTAATTGATTTAAATGATAATTAGCTAATATTTATGGTTTCATATAATCCTAAATTATGTAAAATTAAATCTATGATAATTTTCATAGAAAAGACCTATGATAATGAACAAGTCTAAGTTCTATTAAAACAATTATTATCAACTGCAAGCCTAAAAACTTGTAAAAACAAAATCTAGAAAAAGAAACTTAAAATGCATAAATCCACCTAGCCCGCCGGAAGCAGCCACCTAGTCTAACTAGTTGCCTACCCTACCTAGACCTCCTAGGTGGCGTCGATTAACAAAAACTCCACCTATACACGATTTATGTATCGATAACGAGAAATTTATTGTTTAGGTAGCCGCCTATACCGATTTTTACAACAATATTAATTAGTAATTGAGATCACTAAATGTCTCATGGTTCGAAGAGACACCTAGAGATCCGCTAAAGGACGGTCACACACCCTATTATCCATCTCGAGCTTGAGAGGTTCAATACTCTCATTTTCTTTATACAATTACTCTCAACTCTTTAATACTTTTCAATGATATTGTTGTGCATCAGTTCCTCTAGTCGGCCTCTTGTCGCGCCTCCGATTACTGCCGGAATAAAGTCTGGTGGCAGATTCGACTCGCTGCAGCGACATCTCCACACTACAGCAACGAACACCACGCAAACACCACTGAATCTGACTACACGACGCCGGTTTGACTCATTCCACGGCGGCGAGAACTCTGGCGACCACTAAGTGTTTTCATCGGCTCAGAGTTTTTTAGTTATGCCTATGAATAACCTTCACACTACCAAGGCCGCGTAGATTTGCACATAGTAAGGCAAAAATTCCGACGAACCGCTCACAATTCCCACCGGCAACTACAAGACTCACTGGCAGCCAAAACACTCGAGAATACCCAAATCTCTCACTAAAAATCTCACAAGGAAACCAACACTAAGAAGGATTCAGCCAAAATCTCACAGAAGATAAGAGAAGAAATCTTACTAAAGAGAAGAGAATAAATCTCACAAAAGAGAGAAAGAGAGAGGAGAGTTATGTTTCATAGAGAGAGAGAGTGAATCAGGAACAAATGAAGGGCTCACCTCTTTTGCGTATTATATACACATTTCAAAATCCGAGATGAATCTCAATTGTCATGTAGATGGGTCAGGCATGTACAATGGCTTGTCAAGGAAAGAGAATAATGGGCTTGCCCAATTTTACATTCTCCACTTTAGCCACATTATACAGACGGAGCAAGTGTGATTTAATCCTCGAGACAATTTCATCATCGCCAAACGATTTACTCCTTTCACCGCCGAAGACTCACCTCATGGAGGAGCAAGTGACGTACTCACCAAGAGTAACTACAATACACAAAATTAGCAAGTATTTCTACAAAAAAAACACAAAACACGAAACCACATACATGTACACAAAGTATGCATGTTGTACAAATTCTAGTACTACCATGGAAAAATTAGCCAAAATCAAACTTTAACATTTCATGAAGTTTTCTAAAGGTAAGCACTTAGTTCCCATATCTGCTGGATTATATTCAGATGCAATCTTCTCAAGTAAAACCAGTCCCTTCTCTACCACATCACGTATATAGTGATATCTAATATCAATATGCTTATTCCTATCATGAAAAACAGAATTTTTGCATAACTGAATAGCAGACTGTGAATTAGAATATACAACCACATTTTTATCATCTAAATAACCAATTTCAAACAATAACCCTTTCAACCAAATCGCTTCTTTAAAGGCTTCAGTTAAGGCAATATATTTAGATTCAGTAGTAGACAATGCAACAACGGACTGCAGTTGTGATTTCTAGCTAATACAAGAACCACAAAGTAAACACATAGGATGTAGTTGACTTTCTGTTATCCCTATCATTAATATAGTTTGAATCAACATAATCAGTTAATTTAACACCACAAGAGCACTTAGAAAACAGTAGTGCAGTTTGAGAAGAAGATTTCAAATATCTAAGAAGCCATTTCAGAGCTTCCCAGTGAGTTTTACCTGGGTTAAACATGTATCTGTTTAAACAACTAACACTATAAGTTATATCAGACCTAAAACTAACCATTAAGTACATTACAGATCCTATTGCATTAGCATAGGGAACACTTTGCATTTCAGAAATTTTAGAGTTAGTTTTAGGTGCCTAATCTTTTACTCAACACAAAGTGAGGAGTCATAGGTATGTTAACAGTTTTAGAATCATTCATAAAAAACTTTTGCAGAATTTTTTCAACGTATGCACTTTGACTTAGCAACAAAGATGAGTTTTTTCTGTTTCTAATTATGTCCATACCTAAAATTCTCCTAGCATCACCTAGATCTTTCATTTCAAAGTTCTTACTCAAACAATCTTGCACTTGCTTCACAGTTTTCATACATGGGCTAATTATCAACATATCATCTACATACAATAGCAAGAACACAGGAACAACATTAGACACTTTAAAATATAAGCAAGGATCATAAGTACTTTTCTTAAAATTTATTGACTTCATAACTTGATCAAACTTGATGTTCCACTAGTTTGGTGACTGTTTTAAACCATACAAAGACTTCCTAAGCAAGCACACATAATCAGGATGCTTAGAGTCCACAAAACCCTCAGGTTGTTTCATGTAAATCACTATATCAATATCACCATACAAGAATACAGTTGTAACATCAATTTGTTTCAATTCCCGATCAAATTGAGCAACTAATGCAAGCATGATCCTAATGGTGACATACTTAACAACTGGAGAAAATATTTCATTGTAGTTTATACTTTCTTTTTGTGTAAACACTTTAGCAACTAACCTTGCTTTATACCTAAGATAGTTACCATTATTTTTCAGTTTATATATCCACTTACAATCAATTATAGACATATCAGGGGCTCTTTCAACTAACACCCAAGTCATATTAGCATGCAAAGATCTTATCTCACTTAACATGGCATCATACTACTTATTAAAGTGACAAATTCTAATGCTTCTTTATATGTTAGGGGCTCTTTACCTTCAACAGATTTAAACACATTGAACACAAGCAATGCAAGTTCAAAATCATCATATTGCTTATTTGCTACAGCAGGTCTTCTAGCCCTATCCCTATCTAGTTGATAGTCATTTAAGTCATCTTGTTCATTATGAAAATCATCATTTAATCCTTCCCCCTGGTTTCCATGATGAACATTATCATTTTCAACACTGTTATCATTGGAATCAGACATATTTTTAGACTACTCCACCTCAAACTGAGCATTATCTTTCACCAAAGGATTAGGCACATACATTTCAGATTTTTCAGGCATATAACGAGGAAATTCAGCCTCATTAAAGGTCACATCAATGCTCATTACTATCTTAAAATCAAGTTCTGTAAAGTCCCATAATCTATAACCTTTAATACCCTCAAGATACCCTGAAAAACACATTTTTTTCGTCCTAGGTTCAAGTTTGTCTAACTTTTGATGTACGAACGCAGTACAACCAAACACTTTCAAATTAGACAAATCTAAAGGTTTATTAGTGAAAACTAGGGGTGTAATCGAACTGAGCTGAACCGAATAGTTGGGTATTCGAGCTCGGTTTGTTACACTTCTATTGAGTTCGAGCTTGAATATTTTTTTTTGAGCTCGAGCTAGGTACGACTCGAGCTCGACTCGTGAAAAGTGCTTTGAGTTAGAACTCGAGCTC
>AYJT01036688.1:0-10014 GCA_001278415.1 Ocimum tenuiflorum
CCAATCTATATATTTTTATAACTTTCTGAAAATTCATATATATACATATGGAAATTCTAGATTTTCTTTCTTTTTCTTTGAATTTCAAAATAAACTTTTTCTTCTGAGTTCTGACTAAAACATGCAATGTGTATTTTTATGAAGGTTTGGTGACGAGTATGGGGAGGTGTAAAATTGAAGAAGGCTTCAAATATTCGAATATCTATAGCTAATCTTGACTTCAAATTTTTACATGAAACGATATTAGGAAAGAATTATACTCGTGTACCCATTCATAAACAACACCTCTTTTGATATATATGAATGCCTCAAGACTGCAAATCACATTCACATGCTTAAAAAAATGTCAAGATTGATGCACAATGGTTAAAAAATTTACATGCAAACTGCTACTAAAAAATGTCATGTACAAAACTGAATCATCACGACCTTTTATGCTGCAGTAGCAGAGCTAGGTCATTGTCTGCCTGTTTTCCATTTCTTGACGGGGAAAAGGGTTACTTTTCGGGTGGGAGAATGAGTTACAACCTCTTTGGCTCGTAATACTGAGATTGCAGCACCGTCATGATGGCCATTTACCGGGTTTTCATCTGTCAAAAGTTTAAGCTCAAATGTCCCTCTGCTTAGCCCTCTAGCCACCTGCAGATACAGATACATGTCTTCCTCACACAATATGCAACAAAAGCCTAAATACAAGTATTCAGAGATATAGAAAGCACTTGGATATTACATAAAATACATAATTTGTTAGTTTTAACAAGAAATAGTGCTGATTTTATACCTTCAGGAGGATCCAGACTTTGAGGGAACTGCTTAAAACAGCTAATCTTGTCCTCTTCCCAGAGGTCAGGTAATTACACATATGACGATCAACCCTGAGAATAAACCGCGGCCATGATTTGGGGTTTTCAGGATCTGCTTTCTGGTTCATTGTTGACTGGCCAAATGAGAAGACATCAATTAGAACACAACATAAAACATTGCGAAATGTGAAGTGGGTTGTTTTCTTATATTGCCAACGGATAATTAACTGAGTAAGAGATAAAGATATAACCCAACAGACAATTATCGAGTGAAATGGCAATAATCCATGCTACAAAGTACAAACAATTGATAAAACTGGAGTTTCAAACAAAAGGGCACGCAAAAAGTAAATCATCCATCATTTTGAGCTACTGTAATTCTTTAGCATCAAAATCAATTATTGCTTAATTGTCTGTATTCCCAAGAAAACTCACCAAAAGTCGACATATTTCATGCTCAATTTTGGAAAATGACGTCTCCAGAGCTTCCACCCTGCCAGTTGCTTGGCAGCAGGTGCATGGTTCACTGATCATAAATGTAACACTGGGTCGAACCTATGAAGCGTCACTAAGAACAGTATTAGCAGCTAATAAACTGTGTGCAATAAGAGATGCAGTACTTTTAGGTTCTCAAATTTGACTTTATTTTATCAAGTCTCACGCCTGTATTTATTAAGGTTGGGAAAATGTCGTGCACCATGCACCAATGAGAATGAAGTGTGTATAGATCAAAGTAGGGGTTGACAAATGGAAAAGGTTGAAGCCTATAATTCAAGGAGAATCAGTAAAGTGTAATATTCACAACCACATAGGCACATACGACTGTCTAATTCCCTTACCTACTAAATATGCTAACAGGTGCATTAATATGTCATGTTCATATATCATGAAATACTGGCAATATTCACATACCCGCTTTCTTGTTATTTCCATAAGCCCATGCCTGGACAGTTCAGATACTTTAACAGTTGACCTGTCCCTCTCGACAGCTTCCTTAACCTCTTCATAGACGAGCCTCTTATTAGCTGCACCATAAAAAAGAAAATTGTCAGAAGAGGGGAAGATGATATTGGTTACACTAGAATCCAAGAACTAAAATGAAATGAACATGTCATTGCCAAACGCCAAGACTCGTGCCCAAGTCTCACAAAATAAATTTAAAACTGAACTATGAGCCATAACTTGAGATAAAAGGAAAGTACAAAGTGAGAATGAGAGAATGAAACACTATTTGAGACATAAGCAACAAATGGTTGTACAAGTATCAAATTTGTCATCTCTCTCATCATTAAACATACGGTTGCCCTCTTATATTGACATAAATTGATCGTTGATGAGCAAGATGCAAGAAATATGATATCCCCATGCCAGTTAAATAGGAAAAATGGAAAAACTCTACTTACAATCATCCATCATATCAATGAAATCTACAACAATAATTCCACCAATATCTCTGAGCCTCAACTCTCTGGCAATCTGAAATCAAGAAACACGTCCAACTTAAACTATAGGTCCATTTATACAAAGCATAGTTAATTACTATAGAAGTCATGTAAAAAATCACTCCAGTGCGCTACTTATATTACATAGTAAACAGAAATCCAGTGCGCTACTTATATAACATAGTAAAAAATCACTCCAGTGCATAAAAATAATATTTAGCGAATGAAATCATGCATGTGCATCCAAAGCATGACTGCATCGTATGGTCTAACAAAAGGAAGAAAAACATAAATATTATACCTCACATTTTCTCACTCAGATAATCTATTTATCAACAAGCTGATTATTTTAAATTCTTTACTCATCTCTGAACCTGTGCTCCATCATAACAGAAGAGAGCATTTAAGTTTTATATGTCATATTTTTGCGACATTCTTAAATGGCTTGGTATTGAATATTATTCCATTTTCATTAATAATTTAATTGAAAGTTGAAATATCCGCAGGTACTTCGCATTATGCAAACACATTCAGAAATGATGCAGGGATGCCTTTGTAAATATAACAACAAATAAATTACCTAATCATACACCTATAAACAACCCATCTTAAGTACTATTTTAGCACTTAATTAACTAGTTGAGTAGTACGATTTCACACGATTCAACAGTAAGGAAAGAGACAGAAAAAGGAAACAATAGAACATTGAAGAAATGAATTTTACTGAAAGAACACATCAATCTTTGAATGAGAAGAGAACAAAAGAACTCATCAATTCATATATTCTAAATATGACACGATAAAAGTCTTCTTTACAAAGCACAAAATAAAACATAGACAAGGAACTCAAATATCAATGGATCTAAAAGTACCTGTTTGGCTGCTGCAAGGTTCACCTGAAGAATAGCTTTCTCCTGTGAAGTTCCTTGACCTAGCATACAATGGCCTCCATTTACATCAATGGATACCAATGCTTCAGTTTGTTCAATCACTAGATAGCCACCATTTTCAAGAGGAACCCTGAAAAATGAATTCAGTTACTTCTCAGGCAAGAAGAAATTGACTAGCAAATTTATAATTATAACTATGAGACAAGTTGAATGACTGTAAACAAGACTAAGTTCAAAATTACTATAAAGATAACTTTACAGAATATGAATGCCACTTAGTATTACTCCTACCATATTAAGATATATAATCTCAGTGATACAAGGTGTGCTTTCAATGTATGGAATCAAACCAACATTTTCTTTCATTTCTTTGTCCTTGCTTGCTAGAAAGATTTTCTAGCCCTATGGCTTGGGAATAGGGACACATGATTTCTCAACATCATTCCAAATAAAAGTGAAGATGAAAGCAAGAAAGCATAGAAAAGTTCTGAAACTCCAGTTCCAATCATCGATTAGATTGGAGGAAAAAGAGAAAACAGTCAAACTAAACGGTATACAATAGTCTTGTAGGAGCATACAGTTGTAAATTTCCAAGATTAGCATTGACTAATAGCATAACATTTAAAGTACATATAGGCAAATCGATTAAAGGAACAAGGCTAACCTTTTACTGAGAATGTTATCGATTTCTTGTTCAATATCATATTCGTCAAAAAGGGGAGTTCGTTTGGTGTATAACTCAACTCTGTCACAGAGGTCTGGAGCTATCTCCTGAAGATAGTTGGTAACCTGGTACATAATGAAGAAGCAACAACTTGCATTTAGAAGTCAAAGAAACTTCAGTGGTTATTCAATACAGCCATATCCTTCCTTTTTGGGTTGGTAGATAAAAACTTGTATATTAATAAAAACTTGATCAGTAAAGACTCAAACGTTCATCCTCTAAGATGAACAAGTAGGTCAGTAATGGCTGCAAACTGATCATACCTCATGATAATTTCTTGGAGAATCAACTACCATACTTGCCACCTAATGAAAAAAAGGGTTAAAGTGATTATTGACTTGTTACTTTGTTCACTAACAAAAAGTAGTGATAGAAAACAACAAAACTCAATATAGGATAGGAAATGGACATTTGATGGACAGGGAAAGACTGATGTATTCACCTTCTCGTTAAAATAATCTTGAACAACTGAAAGTGTTTGGCCCATTGCCCTATGCAACATACTAGGAACAGCTCCTTCAACACCTTCATCTGCAGCAAGAGCTGCAGATTTTGCATCATCAACTATACTTTTCCACGTTGATAGGAGACCTTCCAAATCTCTCTGCAATTCCTCTAATGAATGGCCAGCAGCAACAGTCCTTACAGTGAGCCCAAATCCAGGCGGTTGCAATGTTTTCGCTATAACTCGTAACCTTGTTCGCTCAACACCAGAGATTTTCTTTGAGATTCCTATTGTATTACAGCGAGTCATCAGTATCTGCAGCATTAAGGACAATTAGAGAAACCTGCTTGAAAATATAAATCCTGAAGCAGTAAGCACAGAAATTAAGGCATTGAATGTAAGATACGAAATTAAGGCATTGAATGTAAGATACCCAGAATCTACTTCGCAGCTTTGGATAAGCTGTTAAAGTGGGGCCTTTTGTACCTAACCCTTCCTTAACAACTTGTACAATTATCTTGGAGCCCTTTTTAACATATTTCCATTTATTTTCTTTAACCTTAATGCTGGAATCCTGGGATTGGCTTCTACTGCTGAGCTGGTCTGCCTCTCCATTTGGATGTTCTAATAATTTGTGTTTCTCACCGTCAACTCCATGCCCAATAATGCTACCATTTAGATTTTCCTTGATAACATCTAAAGCATCAAAATTACTTTGATCACCATGATGCTCAAACACATCATTGACGAATTCATCTTCACTTTGGTCATCCTCCACTTCATCTGGCTCTTCAATTCCATTAGATAAGGACTCATTTTCGGGGAAGTTGACATGCTCTCCAGATTTATCAAATATGGAGCCATTTACCTCTGTGTCCTCCAAAGGAGCATGGAATGAAGGAAATACAAATGGTTCCTTATAGGTCCTTATATCCATAAACGACGGCCTTGGGCTACCAATATTTACAAATGCACCACCCATATGAGGAACAAGCTTTGTCATTACTCCTAGATATACACTATCACACTGCACATTAGTTTTCACAGGCTCCAACAACAGTTCAACCAGTTTACCATTTTCCAGTACAGCAATCCTTTGTACAGTACATACGGAAGAATTAATCAATATAACAGTGGAAACAGAATCCTCCTTCCTTGTTGCATTATTGTCTTCCTCACACAGCAGGTTCATAGGTGTGAGCTGGTACTGTTCACTGAGTGTGGTTTCAGTAACCTCATCTTCAACCAACTCATTCCCGACCATACATGAAGCTACCTTCATTTCTGAGCAGATCGATTCCAAAATCCAAGGCTCCTCAACCAGATTATTTGTTGATAAAGAACCAGTCTGGCCAGAAATATTCATTTCACCTGTGTAATGACTAGACTCGTGGTCGAAATCCTCACCCTGACTAAATTCTTTTAACATCTCCAAATTTGAAATACTACCATTGGAGCAGTTCAACATCTCCTTTTCACTGTCAACACCACTTGAAGTATATACGTCAGCAAATTGGTGAGAGACAGGGGACGGCTGCAGTAGCCAAGGTTCCTCAACAACCTCATCTCTAGTTCGAAAAGCTTTAATCATGTGAGATTTCCTTCTGATACTACAATTTTGGCAATCATTGAAGACCAAGTTCGATGCAAAGTAGTAATCTTGACAACATTTTGCAATCTTCGCATCATCTGCGGAACAACTGGACGCATTTGAGTGTTCAGCAACATATTGGAGTAAAATATCACTCAAAAGACTACAGGGAATACAAGGAATACCTCTTGGTAAAACTGGAAGAAGATACAGTTGAGTTCTCTCCCCCATCCATGAATGAAATATGTGGGCAAATGGTTTTCTCCTATTGCGAGGCTTGAGCCTTCCCGTACATTTTCTACATCTTTGGCTTGGGGCATATGCCAGCATAGAAAATTGAACTCTGGCTCCCCACAAGACATCAGAAGATGTCCACATATTTTGCTTTGCAGAAAATTTAGATTCGATTCCCATCAAGGTGTCTGCTTTTTACCATGAAAGAAGATGGAGGGTTAAGTTACATTAAATCATCCACCAATTGCTGACACGAATTATTCATGATATTAGTATGATACAAACCATAAAAAATGCCTTCAATCACTAAAAAGTTCAAAGCTTTCTGTCCCTTCAATTCAAGTATTAGGACAGCTGATTGGGTGCATCGAATGCATGCCCTTGCCTTTCCATCAAGAATGAATAAAGAGAACAGAAGACAGTAATAAAAAAAAATCACACGGGATAAAGAAGCTAGGTGTATACTTCAATCAGACAGCTAGAAGAATAAATTCGGCAATTAAACACCCTGAAAACAAAATTCGTATAAAAAAAGCGGAGGATTGAAACTAATTAAAAAGGAGAGAGCTTTGAGTTTAGACGAAATAATGCGAAGGAGAAAGGAAGCAGTCACCTCGGAAATGTTGGTGGAAAAACCATAGCTGGAGGTGCAAATTCGAGCAACAGCAGCAGAAGCAGGACTCAATCTCAATCTCCAACCTATTGTGTTGCGTTGGCCGTTGGGTTTATCTGCTTGAAAATGTTTACGCTTTATTACACTTTGCCCCCATTTAAATTCTCAATTTACGTTTTTCACCACATTAACAACTATGTTCCTTGGACAAATGCATGAACCTCCTTTATTTTCTTGAAAGTGTTGCAAACTATCTCCAATCAAATATATAATTTAATTATTTTACATATTAATTTTACTCAATCTATATATATATAAACGAGAGCATTTAACCTTTTGTTTGATTCGAATTCTCCTCTACCAAATTTTGGGGCTCTTCTAATTTGGAAACAAATTTTTGTTTTGTATGAGCACAAAAAAGTTATCAAATTGAATAAGAACTAAATATTGAATATTAAATTGAGAATTGTGTTTTAATCAAAAATTGTATTGAATCAAACATTATTATGCATTGATTAAAGTCACTTCCTCTTTTCGTTGGGAAATACTTTTGGTCTTATAAATATCCACATCTACAGTCTCTACACCCTCGCATGCTCACATCACTCCCCTGAATTCCCTAGGTCTCAATAAAGATGTGTTTGTGCCACTGCAACTAAGTGAGAAACTACAACAGGCCATATTCATGCAACTCCACCGTGCTTCGATTACATAGAAATTTTGTTTGTTTGGTTTATTTTCAAATCCAAAAATAAAATAAACTTATGAACCATAACTTGGGTAGGGCTCGATGAAATTAATTTTGGAACTTTGAGTTGGACAGGGGGCGCGCGGACGCAGGCCCCCACTACCACAAATTATGACGTAGACTCGACCACTTGGGCCGACCTTAGGCAGGCACCCCTCCCAAGTGCAATGATGGGCCGACCTTAGGCAGGCGCCCCTCCCAAGTGCAATGAAGGTCGCCAACCTAGGCCATGAGCCTTCTTGATCACCCATTGACCCCGTCCAGGTAAATATGTAGCTCGGATGTAGCTGCCCCATATTGATAGTCCTGCTCTCTCACTCATTTTCCTTTTCCGCCGATGTGGGATGCCTCAAAACATCCCCAAGCGATTCATTGTAGCTTTTAATCAAACTGCATGATTATCGAGAGAGTTCAATATGTTTTCATTACAACAAACTAATTAGAAAAGAGCAGAAAAAGGAATATCTAATCGGCGCTGATGGAGATGGCATTGCCTCCACGTCATCCACCGGAAGGACAGCACTAATTCCTCACTTGTGAATGATGTGGGAGCTCTCTCGTGATCATCCAAGTGCTTTTGCATATAGCTCGACCGTATTGTGGCGCTACCAACATTCTCTCTATTCAGATACCTCACCACAAAAACCACCATGATAATGGATGTGATCTGTCTTGAAACTCTGCAGTCTAATGGTGATAGAACCCTTTGGGAAAATCAGAGACTTTAACTATCTATGTGATGTTGAGCTTAGAGAACACTGCATACTTGTCCCTTGGAGTCCCTCACGTGAGCGTACGAGCTTCGTGCATGGTGTGATTATTCTTGGCTGAATAGAAATCAGATAGATAGAGCAAGGGACATGCGGCTGAGTCCTCGCACCGACTTGAAAGGTGCTATTTCCTGGTTCAGTTAGTGCATCACCCAAAATCACAACACAAACTCATCAGTTGAGAAGAATTTTTCCATTTTTCACAATCTAGCTAGCTAGTTGCTCTGCTCATTTGAAATGGAAACCAGTATATATATCATATATGTATAATGATATGGGCCTAGGAGGATCTTGACTGGTAAAAGTCCACTGTTCTTGCATTATATATAACACACATTGTGCCCTTTCCAGAAAAGAGTCTTGTGGCATCTAACAATGGAGATTTTCTGAGAAGTTTTAAACATATGCTACTGGAAATCTGCAGTTGATATAGTTGCTGCCTGTTTGACTTCATGAGAGTACATGTAATTCAAGCATATTGTTGCCTAAATTATATGGTTTGTACATCTGTAATCTATTATTTTGATTTGGAAGAATATTTGGTATACTTGTATGATGGCTACTCATCATCAGAAGCAATTAAAATTTTAATTGCAAAGAAGTTGCTGCTGTTTTGTTTAGTATGAGGTGGAAATGTGGGTTGTGAAGACATAACTCCGTAAAATAAAGTCAGAAGCTAAGCATTAAGAAGTTGTATTTGCAGCAACCGCCCTCAGAGTTGACAATGTGCAGGTCTTACATTTAAAATCCTCACTTGGATGATTGTAATGTATGAGCTTGAGTATGCACAAAACCATTCACATCCAAAAGTCAATCTCATATGCTTCTTTCCCAATAACAACTTAGAGTCCATTGGCAGCAATGGCATCATCCGCTTGGTCTGAATGGAGGAAATAACACATTTGCTCACTCTCTCTCTAACACGTGCGCGCGCGCACACAAAACTTGATTATGCAGGCTCGTGAGGATCGATAATTGCATGGATTTTTGGCATATATTGCAACCAAACATGATCAGTTCATGAATTAACTTTACATACAAGAGATTAATGCAGGATGTGGATTTCAACTAGTTAAACTCGGGTATAATTATAAAATATGATTTAGTAAACATGAAAATAAAATATGCCATTAAATTTTTTCTTTATTTTATTATTTCTAATATATTCACTTTGATTTTTAATTCCTAGTTTTTTTCTTTTTATCTTAAAGCACTTCGCTTAAGTTTCAACTTTGCATAAATTCTGTGAAGTGTATTTACTAGAATAACATCTATACTTTTCATTTTATTTTTTTCTTTCAAATACTGAAATAATCGTAGCTCATGCATTCATGATTCGTGTGGTGTCAGTAACCCCAACAGCGCTTTATTCGTTAAAAAATAAAAGAAAAGCGACTCTTCTTTCGTTATCGTCATCTACTGAACTACTACCTTCTTCCTTGAAAATCAGAAGAAAAGCGCAAATTTTCAACGCTCAGGAGCAACAGTAATATGATTCCTCACGCTCAATTGCTGACCTCTACCCGTTTGCCATCTCCAATTCTGATTTTCCCCACTACCCATTTTCTCAAACCATCCGTTTCTTTCTGTGCTCCAGCAAACGGGGCCTTATCGGTTAAGCCGTTAAAAACTAGGAGATATGGGATCCAGTGCTCGGTGGCTGGTGTGGTGTCGGAGCCGCCCCATTTGGAATTGAATCTCAGGCCTTATCCAGCTGAGATTTCAAGGACCATTGTGCAATTATCCAGCGTCGG
>AYJT01036689.1:0-14710 GCA_001278415.1 Ocimum tenuiflorum
GGCGTTCGCTTTGCCGTCGACTTCAATGGAACTCCCATCTTGTGCTTGAATGATGTCGACGCAAGATTTTCTGCTGATAGGAGGTGTAGTCTTCATGTTCAGGTTCGTGGGCTTCTCTCGTTTTGCATCTATATTTGCAAAATTTGGATCTTTATTTATTGGTTGGAATTGGTTTGGTGTGTAACAGTTGGAGCAATGCGGAGTGCGGACGCCTCAGTGCACAATTCTGGGGAATCTCAATGAACCCGGTGATAGGATGGCTTTGAAGGTATGGAGGAATTACATGTTCTTTTGCCTTCATTGAGCTGAAGTGTGATAGGAGCATCTTTATTTGTTGACGAAACTCTTAGCTCTGTGATGTTCTGCGCATTAAGGGCTTAAAATTAGAATCAAGCTCTGGTTATCTCATTGTACAGTTTGCTGCCTTTTAAAGTTTATAAACCATTGTGAAACTGATGGTGGATTTGTTTGGTATCGTTATTGACCTTGCTCGGGTTAAATGTTTTTATCCTTCGTTAAATCCCAATATTTCATATGAAATAGGATTAGCCATAGGCATGAGATTGGATATATTGTCAACAAAAGGCTTTCCACATAAGCTGAATTCTCATTTGGTTTTTCCAAGTTCCTTGTTTAACAGAAATTCTGTTCAGCCTGGAAGAAGAGGTTTGGCGAGGAAGTAGAAGAAAGCCACATCTATGTCATTGATGTTGAACAAGTACTTCAGATAGAAGATTATGCTGAGGTATGGCTTATATTAAATGCAGAAGAATTTTTCTTCTTCAAGAAAATATGGATAGTTTCGTGAGTATGATTGGATGATGATGAAACCCTTTAGGATGGCATTTGGGTAAGTTCATCGGATTATGCAGCAGCCGAACCAGATCCGCTTCGAGACTCCGCAGAAAAGATTGTCAATGAGATCAATGCTAACAATAGAGAAGATGTTTATCGCTTCTGCAACATTTATGTGAATTTAGATTTCCAGGTACATGCTCCACATCCTTGTATTTATCGGCTATCTTCTACATCTGTAGTGTAGTCCCCTTTGAAACTTCTTAATGTTGTTTGTCCCGAAATTCTGCATGATTTTTCTTTTACTTTTCGGATAAAACCAGTGGGTCTTAAAGATATTGTGGATTTGTGGTCATGTATTTTGCTTGTTGAATTTGGTATTCTAGAAAGGCAAATTCGAGGATATTTCTATTTGAAATATTGCTTAGTCGTGGTCTTAAATTACATATGCATCGTCGGACTTTGCAATTCATTGTTAATATTATCTGTTCTCTCCCTTTTGCAGTTTGCTTTCCGTTCCTTATGTCTTTTGGATCCTTAAAATCAATTAGAGGGGGTCAATTGGTTGCAAGAATGTGATCCTAGTGACCATTTTCTAATATAACCAAGCGTTTGAAAAGTGGCTTAAGGTTTTCGAAAAGTTGTATTTCCTCTCTAGTGATGGGGGTTTCCGAGTGATGGTTTCAACTGAATGATCGGAAACTATTTGGTCCTTTCTCGTTATGGAAATTGATATATTATTATCATTCATCTTAGGCACTGGAGGCAAAGATGGCGTGGGTAGATCGACTAGGCTTTGATGTGCGCCTCACATCGACACAAAAGGAAGAATATGAAGTCCGAATACCTTTTCCTAGGGAGGTGGCAGATGAGAAAGGTGCAAAATCATCTTTCAACGGTATGTCTCAACTTGCATGGGAAGTGGAAAAGAATTTTCATGCCCCTGAATTCAAGAAGGTCACACATCTTAAAAAGATCGGAAATGCAGTTCAAATGCCTACTTCTGATGTCTAAATTTCTCAATGCTTCCAATCCCTATCTCATATTTTTCTTCTCACACAGTTTTGTGATCTATTGCTTTAGTTTCTAGTATGATCACTTTCATGTTCTGCATTTTGGGAAGCTTGAAACTAATTTTGTATTTTTGGATGTATTTTAGTTGCATATTTTTCTCTACTTGCATCAAGTGTTTCAGTACCCTGCTTAATGGCTTTGCAATCGCATAAATTGAGAATCTCCATGAGGAAAAGCAGTTGTATATATAATACGCAGTCAATAATACAGAAATATCTGGTATTGTAGTGTACATTGTCCAACACATGAAAAAGAAGAAACAGAGTAATCATTGAGTGACTCTGACTCCTCAATCTTGTTGCCATTTCTCTGCTTGTAATCCAGATAAAACATTGTACACACCACATTGTTAAATATATTGTTCGGGCAAAAAAGAGCTGCTGCCACAGACATGAACCCCGAGTTGTGTGATCGCCCCATTTGCATCATCATCATCAGTTGCTGTAACATAAAATATGATATAAACTGGAAAACTCAGTAGTGCTAATACGGCATCAGAAGAAAACCCTGAGGTCTTCCCTGTCCAGCGACTTCCACTGTGCCTAAATGTTTTTTTTCCCCTGATTTTCATCATCCAGAATGGAGATCACCAGCACCAGGCCACAAATGGTGGCTAATTAGGGAAAAGTGTAGGATGCCAGGACTAGTATAGCAGTTAGTCTAGTCAAAAGCATTGCCACCACAACAAAATCAATCTTTAGAAATGAGGTGTACAGCCCAGAAATGAGAACCTTTTTCCATGTTGATTTGATGGAGAGAAGGGTCTCCTTTAGGCCAAGAGATTCACAACCCTGATGAGATGCAGCAGAAATGGTTATAGCCGACGAGAATAGCAGAACTAGACAGAATGCAGATGCAAAAGGGATTTCTGTGATCAGAAGGGAGATCAAATCTTGCAGATCTAATGAGGAGTTCTCCAAACCATCCTCCACCTTTCCTATTAATGGGAGTGCTATTACAGTGTGGAGCACAACAAGAACCAGAAAAGGAAGGAGGGAAATAATGAAAAGTTGAAGCATGAGTTTCTTGCCTTCTAAGTAGAAACCAAATGGCTTTTCTTGTAATCCCAGATATGCTGCTCTTTGGTGGATAAGAGGATGGAGCTGGTTGTTTATCGAAAGATAGGGTGAGTGGAGTCCCTTCCTCCATAGCTTCTGCTTTCTAATGTTTAATTAAGGTACAAAGGATCCTGTTTTATACAGTGTTGATGAACTTACATGTGGTTCCACATGACTGGGTTGGAAGTCCTTGATTTTGTACTAAATTCTCTTTGCTTGCTGACAAACAATTATAGTCTCTAGATCTCTTCTTTTGAGGTAGCAAGGAAAAAGATGTTAGGACAGACTCATCTGAGGAAGTTGTGAACAGTGGAGGTGTTATTCAGGGAAGCACAAAATGTAGATAAATTAAAAAAAAAAAGTGACCTACCTTTTATTATAGTTTTCTCCAGTTAAATCCGAGAATAGTAGTTGAAATATCTCAACTTCTTCCGTCTTTCTTCATGTGTTGAACCACCTCCCAAGGACTAGTTCATTTGGAAACTAATGGTAAACTCTCTCTCTCTCTCTCTCTCTCTCTCTCACACACACACACACACACACACTCTCATGCAGACAGCCTGAATTTGCTGTTGCTACTGCTTCAAAAGTTCAACAATCAAACTGCATGCATAAACCTTGAAGCAGAAATATTGTTATCATTGCAGCTCATAAAGAGATGAAGTTACAAATATTGATGTGGTTCGATAATGCATATAATGGAAACCGTGATTTACACTTTTGTTAAATACATTCACCTTCTTGATGCAATCAAGCTGCAGCAGGGGTAGAGAAGTGACTGACAGCAGCATTGGTCATGCCTATCAAGTCTGTGCATTTGCTACCACCATACTTTCCAAGCTTTGGTTGGAACAGTAAGCCAATCAAGCTCTCTAAGTTCTCAGCAGTGTATTTCACTTCTGTCTCATGATCCAATCCGTGCATATATCTCTGCAGATAGCTCTTGTAAGGAGGAACAATAGCCTCCACTATCAGCTGGCATGTCTGCCATCTCAAGGCTTTATCACACAGTATCCATTTAGATTGCTTCTTGTACATTTCGTCAAAAGCCTCACAGAACATGCTGATCCTCTTCTTGACCAGATCCCGGTTGATTGCTCTGCCTCCAGGGAACAAGGTTAAGCCCTCTTCATGAAGAAGAACCAGAAGCTTTTCCCAGCTCTCTCTCAGGTACAATGCTGCATAATACTTGACAGATTCATCGTACGCCCACGACCAAGAATGCCCCATTAGTTCTCCAAGCTTGGTTCCTCTTGTGCTGTTGCACAAGTACCAATGATTGTTCATCATGAAAAGGTAGGAAAGAGCTGTGTCGTCGTAACTCTGAGCCCAACTCTCCAAGTTGATCTCCAGTGCTTTCAATATGCTGTGTATCTCGTTGGTGAGAAGCCCGTTTTCGAACTTTGCGTGGTTCCATTCCTGAGATATCTCCAGAAGTCTGGTGAGAACTGAGCTGTTCTCTTCATCTAAAAGTTGATTGCAGTAGTCTGTAACGAAGCAGACCAATCTTGGGACGTCGCCATCTGGTGGCGGATCAGATGCTCGTTGCAGCTCCACCTGCGCCAGTAGCTCCCAGAAAATCTCACAAGCTCCATCAACAACTTTCTTGACAAGAGTTCTTGTCTGGTTTTGAATGTCCACACAGAACTTCCCATTAAACAGATCATTGAATTGTAGCCTTAGTCTGTCTAAAGTGGAGAAGATCTTCAGCAGACTCAGGAGCTTCATTGCCTCTTTCTTGCACCTGCAAACTGAGCTCCCAAATTCAAAGATTTCAAGAAATCCACATTCTGTCGCGATCTTGGCAAAACAGTTCATCCACACATCCTTCCCGAATTTCTTGTAGACCTCACTGCAAAGCCTGTGTTCCCTCTGCAGCAAATCCCTCACAGCAAACTCCATGTGCTTATCCCACTCGTAAATGTATGCCTCCGCATTTTGAACACTGTCCATCTCTGATAACTGAACGCCTAAATAATCCACATTCAGCCCTTGCAACGCAGCTCGGACTTCTGTGGTCCGAGCTTCTGCATATATAGACAAGCATCTGTTAAAGCGATTGTTCGCAGCCAATACCTCGGTAATGGCCTGCAAGTCATGAAATGAACCAGTTTCAGTAACAAGACGCCGGTATTCAATCTCCAGACTGTCAAATGCAGGAGATAAAACTCCTCCATCTTGGCAGAACAGCAGCAGTTCCATCAGTATCTTCACGATTTTCGAGATGTGTGCGAGATACCAATCATCTGCTGCAGCTGCATTGCTCTTCAGAATGTCCACCACGCCTTCGAGCCATAGGATTACCAATCTGCAGTTATTAGCGAGAAGTTTCAGAGCCTCTTGGAGTCGTTTGACGCTGGTGAGATGAGTGGATAGGCTGCCAGCTCGAAGATCATCGAGCTGCAGTGAATCTTGGAGCTCGTAGACCAGATCAAGGACCTTTAAGACGGCTGAGGCTGGGCCGATGGCTCGTTGAACTGGGCCTTTTATCTCGTAAACTGCACATTTACTAGCCATGGCTTTTACTGAGCCTTGCAGATGAGCCAAGTTGTGGCTTGTCTGGTTCAGTCTGGAACCAGTTTGATCGACTGCAACGGCTATATTTCTTGATTTCTGAATGCTGCTCTTGAGGATTTCTCGAGCAGATAGGAGATGATCAAGGCCATGGGCTTCTTCCATGTTCAAGAATCATGACAAAAATGATGTCTCGGGCAATTTATGTATGTGTTAAAAGTTTGATTTTCTTGCATTGGATTAGTTTGGAGGGATGTAGCTTTACCAAACATCAACAAGTCGAGTGCAAATGAGAGTACCAGATTCCAACCAAACTTGACAGTCAATGTAAGAAATGTACGTGCAAGATCCACAACTACCCAACAATTCAAGAATCTAGAAATCCAGAATTCTAACCTGCCTTGCACTCATCTCAGACTTACCCCTCACCCGTCACTCTCTCTCCCTCTCTCTTCTATTTGAGACCAATGCAATAACTTTCATGCCACCCAAGCTGTCACTGCTTTATTGCTCACTATGGACATAACCTATTTTTTCGGTAATATTATTTGAATAATAATAATAATAATAAGTTTGTGTGTTGGATTGAGATGAATGAGCGCATAATTTAACCGACGTACACCTAAATTAAGTGGCGGACGGTGACGGCAGACAACAATAACACGTGTTGAATCAATCAATATCCAACCCAACATAAGTCTGAATATCAATATTTGATGGACACATACGCACGCGCACACATATGTATATATATATAAATATAAACATCAAAGACCTGAAGATATTAATTATGGGTAAGTTTAATAACAGCGTTAGGGTGGGTCTGCTCTCAGCCTTATTTCTCCTCTCCATCAGTTTTTCAGCCGCAGATGATGAAACGGAAACTAAGCCCACATCCAGTATAATCGACGCAGCCAAGCGTTTGTACTCTACGCCCACTGCTTCCGATTCCGATCCGGGTTCACGGATGAGCTACCCACCTCCAAATCTCGAGTAAGCATTCTCTGCGCCTAAACATCGTCGTATATAAATAAAACTCACCATGTGAGCGTCTGTTTTTCAGTTTCCGGAACGACCAAGAGGAAGACGAAGAGGCGGCTGTCGGGGTTAAGGATGCAATGGTGAAGAGCTTGGATGAGAGCGTAGCAACAATGGAAGATTCCGCCAAGTCCGCTGCTGAATTTGTGATGGATAACACTGTAAACAAGTTGAAAACTAAACTGTCCCAACACGATCATCAAGCAGAACTGTGATGTCCCAATTTTTTGTTTTTTGTTTTCTTCTATGATGCATGTATTTTTGAAGTGCACGTAAATTCGCATCACATATATATAATACACAATCTTATTACCAACCAAGATAATATCATATAATATCAAAATACGTGAACTATACAATATTGTACACAACACGAGCCAAACCACGAAAGTTGTAACCTTTCTGCCAAAAGGAACAACAGAGTACATACATATATAACAAGCTCTGTTCTAACACACCATATCCCTCGCGGACAGCGCGTCATTCACCGGGTTTCGTCATCGAGATTGCGGAAACCTGCGGTTAAATCATCGTGAAGCGTTTGGAATTTGGCAACTAGGGCTTCCTCCCCTTCTGCGGGATCCTCGAATTTCTGAGATCTGCGTCAAGACGAGATGTGAGGAGGAATTAAAAGACGACAATAAGTTTAGATCAGATCTACTTACACCAAACGATAGAACAGATCTCCGAGGCGATGCTTGATGAGGGTGTAGGTTATCTTCTGCCCATCCATACCAGCGGCTCGCTCCACTGCCTGCACGGGTCAAGTGGAGATGCAGTCAGCACAATTCACCATCACGAAACATAAGGAAAGCTACCTGATTAGCCAAGCTGTAGAAATGAATGATATTGCGCATCATCCAAACAGACTTGTAGAACGGGCAGAATTTATCATATCTGTTGCCAATAGAGAAGAATAAAAGATGCAAATATAAATCAACAAGAGATAGCAAACTAAAAAAGAGAAGAGATTGTAAACAACTGACGGAGTAAATGCATTTTGAGCGAGGTAGTCCTCTCTCAAGAGCTTTGCAGTTTCCATGGTGATTTTGTCAGTCTCAGCCAAAGCATCTTTCCCAACTAGCTGCAACCAACAAATTAACCGATTAAAACTTTTCGGTGTATAAATCTCCAGTAAGCTACCAAAGGATTCATTTTTCCTCGATTCTGTAGTTTGAACTGTCTCGTATAATCCTCATCCTAATGGACTATTTCTTTTTCCTCTATAAAAAGGACAGTAAAGCATCACAAACCTGTACGATTTCATTCAAATCATCCTCCCTCTGCAGCACTTCACGGGCTTTCGTCCTGATTTCAATAAAATCAGGATCAAACTTCTCATAAAAGGATTCCAGTGCCTGAAAAAACAAACAAGAATGTCAGCACACACTAATCAAGCCATTTTGAGTAAGCATAATCTAAATGTAAAAATCAAGCCATACCCCTGCGTATTTTGAGTAAGATATAAGCCAGTTTACAGCAGGGAAATGTTTCCTCTGCGCCAATTTTTTGTCCAGACCCCAGAAAACCTGAAGCATGGAACAATAAAAAGTTATAACATGGTAAAGAAAATATGAGTGCACAAGTTGTTTATGTTACGGGATTAGACCTGAACAATACTGAGTGTAGCGGAAGTGACAGGATCGGAGAAATCTCCTCCTGGAGGAGAAACAGCACCAACAATAGTGACACTACCAGTTCTTTCGGGTCCACCAAGACATTTAACTTTACCAGCACGCTCGTAGAAGGATGCCAAACGAGCTGCTAAATAAGCAGGATAGCCACTATCTGCAGGCATCTCAGCCTGCAAAGCAGAAATGACACTTAGTCTCAGGGCAAAAAAATATAAACTAAATGTAGTTTCCTAATTATTTTCTATCACAAATTCGTGGAGTAGGGGGAGCAAAAATTGGAACATGAAGAAGAAACAAGGCAACTATAGCGAAATGGAATGACATGCCAATCATCACAATAATGAATAAGCAACCGTAGGAAACATACCAGTCTGCCTGAAATTTCACGCAGTGCCTCTGCCCATCTAGATGTAGAATCTGCCATCATACTAACATTGTAGCCCATATCCCTAAAGTATTCAGCTAAAGTAATTCCTGGACATGTCAAATTCCACCGTAAGGGGTGAGGTCCATTAGAACAAACACATAATAAGAGTGGATTTGGATAGATTTTCTTCGTTTAGACATGTCGACATTGTGTATAGCTCGGGTGCCCTCTGCAAATATTAGATGCATTGAATCTCATATTTTAGGAGTGTACCGAATAGATTTCCTTCTTCTTTTGTTTTTTCCTTTGCAAATGTTCTGTTGTGCGTATAATTTCTTTATCACATTTTCTTGGCTTGATTAAATTTTGGAAAATCATTAGCCATCTATCATTATTTATCTGTATGGATCACAGAAACATCATTGTCTCTTCTGGCTCGGTCTAAAGAAAACATGCACTGGAAGAAACAAATACGTTGAGGATGTAAATCAATAGGAAGCACAGTTTACCTGTGTAAATTGAAGCTTCACGAGCAGCCACTGGCATGTTAGACGTGTTAGCTACCAGTGTAGTACGCTTCATGACAGATTCCTCCCGACCATCAGGCAATGTCATTGTCAATTGAGGAAAATCCATAAGCACCTGTTTGACATCTAGGTTAAACATTTTGAAGACATCATATATCTAACAAGAAACATTAAGTACCTCTGCCATCTCATTTCCTCTTTCTCCACAACCAACATAAACCACAGTTTCTGAGTTAGAGTACTGCACTCCACGGAATACAAACAGCAGAAGTTAGGAATACTGAATTAAGAGTTCAATTAAAAAATTATAAAAGAATGGAGCAAAAATTGTGAACATTTGTCAAAAATAATACGTGAAAATGAAGTTCACCTTGGAAAGGGCCTGACTAATGACGGTTTTCCCACAACCAAAAGCACCAGGAATTGCACAAGTACCACCAAGCACAGAGGGGAATAGAGCATCAAGAACACGCTAAACAGAACAAAGGTGATCAGTTAACGCAAAAATCTCAGTAATACACATAGAGAAAAGAAGACAAAAAAGGGAAACATTAATTGTACACAGTCACCTGTCCAGTCAAGAGGGGAGTATCGGCAGCAAGTTTTGAAGCTACAGGCCTAGGTGTTCGCACAGGCCAAGTCTGCAGATAAGGAGGAATACTAAATTGAGATTTTTAACTTCCCTTGATCAATAAATTTTAAACAATCATCTACGAAAAACACATACACAAGCATCGAGAGTGCTGATACCTGCAGCATAGTAAATTGTTTCTTGACCCCTTGAAATTCAAGTTCAAGGACAGTGTCCTGCAAAAGATCAGACAATTTAATGAGACTAACCTTTATTTTACCTTCAGAAATATTACAGTGTGATACACAACGTGATGTACAACAGGTATTCCATTGGTAAAGAGACAAACCTTCAATGAATATTGTCCAGCTGGTGCAACATAGGTTATCTTCCCCATAGCATCAGGAGGAAGTGCAACATGATGCTTCATCAAACTGTTCTCAAATACAGTCTGCACAAAGAGTCAGGTGAAAACAAGCTTAAGTTCGCGGGAAACTGAGCAGTAATCTTACATCACAGAAGGAAAAATCAAATCTCTTCAGATTAGAAAGTGATGTCACACTTACTGCATACAAGTCACCGCCTGTCAGAAGGTCTCCCTCTCCTGCCATTGGAAATCGTACCAAAAAAGAGAAATAAGGATGCTAAAGTAGCAATATTTCTAAATAGAATCAGTACGTATGAATTTGCAGAAAAACTCAAATGCAAAACATTTCAAAGACCTAATTTATTTGGCTGAAACTCCCATAGAATATCTTTATCAAGTGCTGGGACAGATACACCACGAGGAATATAGACATCGCCAGATTTTATAGCAATTGTTTTCAGAGGCCTCTGCATTATGTTTTAACACAAACAGATAAAGCAGTCTATTAGAAACATCAACCGAATACAAGGAAAAAAAAAATGTATCTTTAGAAGCAAAACTGTCAAATTCTGAGAAATGAAGAAATGTGCAAACCTGAATGCCATCGAAGATATTACCCAAAATCCCAGGGCCTAATTCCACTGACAAAGGCTGTAAAAGTTGGCAGGTGAGTGCATGAAGTAATTTTTAGCCCGTATAAAATCCAACTGATGGGTGAACTTATAACCTTGTGTGTACGAAGAACGGGATCATTCACCATCAACCCAGCAGTTTCCTCATATACTGCATTGAGAGTTCAAAATAGCTCTAGATATCATCACAAGCTTTCATATACAGTTTGTAGTATGTAAAAATGAATGAAATAACTGGGTGAAAGATAATGTAATCTCTTGTAAGAATTTGGTTTGATGCAAGATGTTTATTTACCTAAGAGACGGTCTATGGAAACGCCAAATGCTCTATAAGAAAAAATTAGTGTTTACGCAACCCTTCACATATTGAAAGAGCTTTTGAAGGGTTAAAGAAGCTCTAACCTTGAATTGTGGCAGAATCTCCTTCAAGACGAATAATTTCCCCAATGAGATTGTCATGTCCAACCCGAACTAGTTCATACATAGCAGCTCCACCCATTCCATCTGCAACCACCACTGGGCCAGATACCTGACAAGAAGATAGATATATGTAATACTATGTAGAGACAGGTGGCTTTAAGAATTAGATTCTACACCCTTCATGAACTTGACTAGTCAAAACATCCTCAGTAGCCCCAAAGACAATGAATGAGCCACTTATCAAAATACTCGATGGTACAGTACACTTTTTCAGGTAGAATGAGAATAAATATAACAAGGATATGAAAATAAACTTCAACAAGTTGTACAAGTGAAAGGTTGGAGCTAATTTTTTCTCCATAAATCACCATAGGAAGGTGTAGAAAACTGCAAAACAGTTGATGATGGAGAAAAAAAGTATTCTTCTAAACTCTTTATTCCAACCAAATCAGTCCTCGAGTGGAAACAGAAGACGAAGCTCCCCCTTTTTAAGGTATATACAGATAGCCAACTCAAATGGAAAATATTCTTCACAATAAATCATCAATGGAAGGTGTAGTAAACTGAGAAACAGTTGGTGGTGAAAAAAAGGTATTTTTCTCAATCTCTATTCCACCCAAATCACTCCCCGAGGTTAAAACAGACGATAAAGCTCCTTCTTTTAAGGTACAAACAGATAAACGACTAAAGCAGCAGTGAAGCACAACAGTGAAACAATAGAAATATGGTCAATATCTAGCATAGCCTGATAAACAGCAGCATCCATCAGGTCAACTACGAAAACAAAGAAGCAAATCCGAGTTCCGATATTGAGATGCAGATTGAAATCAAGCAAGCCGCGCCAAATAAACCAAGGATAAGAAGCATGTCGAACCAAAAACGAAATGGTCTCTTATTCGAAATTGAAATGAAAAAAGAGTAAGCAAACAGATCGAACCTTGCGAACGTAACCGAATTCGTTCTCCGTCTCGACATCCTCGAAGGTTGTCAAGGGGCCTCCGTAAGCTGACGGCATTCTGAAATCGACGCGAAATCTCTCTCAGCTTCTAGTAGTTGATATCATCAACCCCTTTGTCTTCTTCCCTGCCTTTGAATCCTATGATTACACAATAATCCAACCGTGAGAGGGAACGTGTACAAGTAAGTGAGTGATTGATATAACTGCAGCTGCTGCTCGACACCATGATTGTGTTGCAAATTCTCTTACCTCACAAATAAAATCAATTATTTTTTGTGCTAAAAATAAAATAAAATATGTATCTACGCGGTGTAGTGTAATACCCTTCTATGAACTTTTGACTCCATGAAAAAGATTTCTTTTTTTGACTTGTCGGGCCTTGGGCAAAGTACCGTGTGTATTTGCCGCACCGCATTGGCGGTGTGGATCGGGTGAGTGTGGAATCGGGCCAGGCCCCGTAAGGATAGGTTTGTCCATCATTTCTTTTTCTTTTAATTCTTAAAGATAAGATTTAGATCGTAATAATTTAATTTTTTATGAATTGATACAATTAGTACTCATGCATTTCACATAGGTTTTCGGGATCGGGGTAACAATCAAACATAAAAGATACTTTGGTAATCTCAGATCGATTTAAACTCGAAATCTTTTTAAATGTATTCTTCAAACAATAAATTTATAACATCAACTTTAATATGATTTCACACCCACCATTCACATATACAATATTTTATGTATATATAATTTAAAATTTCTATACACATACATATCTGTGTTACAATATATTTAGTTATAGCATTAAATTACATATTAATTTAATCAGATAAAATTCATAACTTAATGAAAAATAATTATAAATTGAATCAAACACTTTGCAACAATAAACAATACTAATTAAATTAAGACAACATCACATTAAACCAAAAAAAATAAATAACATAATATTGCATCTTTTTTGTAAAATAAGCATACTGCAAGAATGAAAAAGAAAATGGTAGAGATGACAAGCTTCAGGAATGAAACACTGAAAAATAACTACCAATAACAGTTAAAATTTAATTTCCCAAGGCTAAAAATCAAATAAAATATAAAAAACAAAGAACGAAATATGTGAGTTGCTGACAGCATATAAAACATGGTCCCATAAAAGCTATTAAACCCATTAAAAAACAAAGAACGAAATGTAGGCAAAAGGTTGAACTATTAATGGGATGAACCTGTCCCCATATCTTCCAACCTACTTTTTATTTGACATTACAAGCATCCTTGGATAAATACTTTTATTTAATTTTTAGGATTTAATTTTAATTTTTATGGTTCAGTTGACGATTTTGCACCAATCACATAATAGTGGGAAAATTCACATGACAGTCCTATTTATTGTTGATTCACTATGAAATTCTCAAACAACAAAGAGCTAATTGTAGTGGTCAAAATTAACATGGATTTTTCTCGTATCATTGATTAAATTAAGTCTCCTTCCATCGTCCATAGATCCTTAGATGGTTTGATTCACAACTGTTCTCTTAAAATCAAACATTAAACATTAAAAACGGAAAAAATTCAATTCAAACAGACCGATCAAAATTTATTTTCAATATTTCTACAAATGATTTTCATCAAAGGGACGCAATATAATCATGTGCTCAAAACTCAACAATATAGTACACTATCTCGATGCTATATATCAGTCCGAACAATTTCACCATTTTTATCACACACTTGTTTGCCTTGTAAAGCACTAGCCTCACCCCCATTCTTCACATGCTTCAATATATACCTTTTGTTTTTTTGCTTAATTTGTTATTGCATATTTGCATGCTGCTGTTCATATTTAATATTTCTAAGTTATTACCTTGACTGTTGAAGGCGAACGATCATCACCTATTTATTGGCTGATCTTGATTTCTCATCATACAGTCCTGCAAGTATATATGTCTATAATAGCAAAACTGAACGAGGACTCAACATGAACATCAAATTTTGTCGTGAAAACACACAATAAAAGCACCAATTGTTACGACCACAAATGTAACAACGATCCCTACAAACAAGCTTGGTAGTATCTCAAAATTCCAGAATTGCAAACAGAAGATGTGGCGGGGGTTGGGGGGTTATCATATATTTTATTAATGGCAAAAACTTGTGTCAGACCACCTGAATAATTTAGACAGATCTAAATATTTCATTCTCACCCACCCAAATTCATACTCGTCGAGGATCATAAATCTAAACCCCCCTAAATTGTTTAAGCAGCTTAACACGAGACCTTTTCGACACAACTAATCTACAAAGAATCGCCCTTAGGCACCCACTATATAGGTGCCAAAAAAGCATTCATATCCTAGGTGGCATTTTTTAAGGAAATAAAAGGAGGAAAAAGGGAGTCCAATTCTGCAAAAACCTCATTTCCTCAATTTTGGTGGGCCCGACGAGAATGAACAAAGGCAGCATTGAAGATCCACTCGCCCCAATAGACGGTGAAGATCAGGCGCGTGTGTCCACGAGCAAGTGAGCACCGAATTTTTATTTTAAATTATTTTTTTTCTGACTTCTTTTTTTTCTTTTTTGTATTTTGGTTTTAGATGATTGTATTTGTATTATATACTTATTTGTTTTTATTTGTATTTTAACTTTTCTATTTTTCTTGTAATATTTTTTTCTTAATATTTATTTCTAAAAAATAAAATATTTTAATTCTAATGTTAGTTAAATTAAAATATAAAATTTATATGAAAAAAATTTATAAATTTTA
>AYJT01036694.1:0-12556 GCA_001278415.1 Ocimum tenuiflorum
GTCGGGCACTCGAAGGAGGAGTGCCAGGGTCTGAGAATGGAGGTCCTCGGGTTGCTGAAGAAAGGTCAACTGGTCGAGCAGTTGACACCAAGGGGTCAACAAGTGGCTAACAGGACGAGATAGCAGGTGCCTCAGGCACCCCCGGTGAATTAGGCGCTGCTACAGCAACCTCCCCCACCACCGTAGATCGATCGAGTCATTAACTGCATTTTTGATGGGTCTGAGGTTAGTGGGTTAAGTACGAGTGCCAAGAAGAGGCAATGAGCGGGTCGAGCAGGTTTTTTCCTGCCGATTTCTGGTTTACACCTTGGGATTTGGTTTCGATTTTATCATTTTTAACTATATATTTGTAATTTGATATCATGAACGATTTGGTGCAATAATGTTTCATTTGAAAAGTAATGCATGCATGCATGCCAAATTAAAACGTACAATCCTTTGAAAAGCTAATTCTCAGGCATGACCTTTTCTTATGAAGTAAAGTTTGGTTGTTGTTGACTAAACTAACAACGTGTTATGTCTCTTATATAGCGAAGGAAGTAGAGGTTACGGAGGCAACCATGGTGGATACAGTGGAGTGTACGGTGGTAGCGGTCCCGGTGAAAATGGTGGCGGATACGGTGGTGGCGGTGGATACGATGGACGGTAACATGGCGACAGGTGTGGTGGAAACTATGGAGGATACGGTGGAGGATATGGTGGTGGCAGTGCAGGATACGGTGCCGGCGGGCGTGGTGTAAATGGTGGTGGATACGGTGGTGGCAGTGGAAATGGTGAAGCATACGGCGGTGGCACGTGTGGTTAACGGTGGTGATGGTGGCAACTGAGGTGTTGTAGTTATATTGTTATGACGATCGGACAATGAGATATTACAAATAAATCACACATACTTTTTATGTATCGGCGTTACTTGTTAATATGATGTATAATTTCGTTTATACTAGAGTCTGCATCTATATGTGTGGTGTGTAATTTGTTTGGATCTTCTATTACATAATCGTACGACACTCCGTATTGTTATTGCCTTTTATTCAATGTTTCTTTTTAATTTTATTTTTTATACTTTAATTTGATCTTACCATCATTAAGTATGAAGTGTTAATCTATAATCATGATTAAAATATAATTATAAAATAATTCATTTTAATAATTAATAATAAAAACAAATTTAAAGAAGTTAATATATATATATATGTATGTATATTCATGGAATGAAACTAGAATAAAAGTTAATCATAAAAATGTGTATGTCATGTAGGAACGAGTACGTAAAAATAAGAATGTATTAATAAAACACTATAATATAATCGGTTAGAATTCTCTCCTATCAAAACATTCTATATCTCCCACTCCATCAACGTATTCTAGCCACTTGGACAAGATTCGATTACTATGCTTGATTTTTAAATGACAACTATAACCCATATTATTGGATAATTCTATGTTAGGAAAGATTTAAACCTTTTAAATTAATAGCTCCTAACCAAAAATATAACATGAATTAAAAGATTTAAGACTTTCGAAATTGGCACCGTTCGTATAAAAGTAATACTTTCAAAAACCTGATTCTTATTAATGAATTTAGATTAATTTAAAATATTATGTCTCTCTGTGTATATATAAGTTTAATTTTTTGGTTTGAATTTATCTATAAACTAGTTTGTGACTTGTGCGATGCGCAATACGTAACTAATTATTATTTTTATTAGTGTATTATATAATAAATACATATAATATTTATTTTTAGTATTATATGATATTTTGAACATAATACTGATTTCGTATACAAATTATAGTACAACTTTTTATGTTGTATTTTTCAATTTGTATTTTATCTATTCAGTATATTAACCACTATATTATCATCACAAATAATGTGGTCTAAATAAGTTATGTATGTATTTGGTTTGCCATTGTTTATATAATGTTTAAATAGAATAGATTCATTAATTTTAATTACATTGAATGTTTGTATCATAACAAAACATGAACATTCAAGATTAGATGCTAAAACAGAGCAGTATCAACTTCTTTCAAACATAGTTAGGTATAATCATTACATTATTGAACCTTAGAAATAAAAAAAAAATAGTTTATTAGATTTTTAAATACAAAACAATATAAAAAATAGTTTGTCGAGGGCAAAATCAGTTGTAGAATTTAAGCCTTCAATCAGGAATCTCGACCTTCACATATTCTCGAGCTCTCTCATAGAACTCTATACAGGCAAGATCAGAAAAGCCTCAAAGATCGAAGATCGAGCTCGTGCTCCAAATTCGACCCCCGAAAAGCCCTCGTACCTGAAGATTTCACCTCAAGAAGAAAACAACTACCCACAAACACCTCGAAGCCTAGAATACTCGAGTTTTGTCACAAAAAGTCGATCGAAAAGTTCCGCATACGCTCACACATATAGCAAGAGTCTAGAAGATTCCCTTGCTGAGTCAACATGACACTCAAAGCATGACTCTAACTTTCGTCAAGCTTTGTAGATTGTCCCTCGGATATTTGCGATTTAGCCCTTAGCTTAGGAAATATTCAGATTCGTCATGTACTCACTTGTATAAATAAGTCGCTTAGTCAGCTGAAGTCACACAATTCATCTTGTACACACCGCACTTAACATTTTCGTTAGCTTTCATTGTATTTCCAACCTTCTATCGTCAGAAACTCTTAAATCGTGTAATTTTCGTCACTAATCGATAAAATCTCAGCCGGTCTGTTTCGGACTATAAACCTTCCTGGAAAGTCATGGTTTTTCGATTTATTTTGAGCTTAGAACCCGTTTTAATCCTGACGATCAAAATCAAACCACAACATAGGTCAAAAATGTAATTTGAATGGACACAATTTTGAATTTTTCCTTCCTTTTAAATTGATGATAGTGATAATATTAATACGTGAGATAGTCAAAATTGTCAAAAGAAGTTCTATAATATACATTTATGTAATACATGCATTTCTTCTACAATAGAATATATAAAATATTAGAAGTTGTAAAGCCCTGCTCCTTAGGCCTGTCGTAACTTACTTGGGGCCGACTACGTTACCAACACCAGATTGAACTGGCTTTTGGACTAACGGCTGATCCTAAAAACATCACAGGTCCATTGTAGCATGTTTTATCCTCAATAAGCATGCATCCTGAAAAATTTTTCAGGAGGTCCCCCATCCTAGTTCTACCATAGGTCAAGCACATTTAACTTTTGAATTTTCCTAAATTGAGAGCCAGTAAAGCTGATGCAACATGTTGATATGAGAAACACCTATCAAATCCTTTAAACTCTCTTCCACTATATAGTTCGATTCCTGTATAATCTTAGAATCCCTCTCATTACGGTTCCGATTCGGTTCAGGGCCTGATGGAAGTTAACCTATTTGAGCTCTAGCTTCAACTTTTTTCAATTGAAGTTGTTGCTACTCAAATCCGTACATTTGATTTACAACTTGTGTATCTTATATACTTTATATCAACACACTTATATTGTTCTCTCTTTTATACCTAGATCCATTGTCGAATCTGTGTAAGATAATTTAAGTTTCAAATATGTTTGAGCAAACTATTGGTGAAGTTTAGAACCACTCAACTCTACTCCAACTCCATTTGGTGTGAGAAATGTTACAATCAATTTCAGTGGTAGATCTATTTAATAGGGATAAATTTGTACTTCCTAAAATAATTTTAGTGTGTACACGTATATAGAATTGCATCAATTTAAAATATAAATGTGCATAATTATTTAAATAAAGATTTCATTGTTACATATTTTATTTTATTTTTTTGTATAGCTACATTAACATTATTTATAAACAAAAATATAGATAATGATTGAACTCAAAAGATAAAACTACTCCATCAATAAACAAATTTTTAGCTCTTCACAACTAAGAAAATCACTAAGCCAAGTCTTTTGCCAAAATCTTTTACCAAAATCATGTTGAGCATATAAATACTAATTATTAATTAATGTCATTAGATAAAAAATTTAAGTACTTGGGAAACTTTCATTTTCAATATTGTTTATATATAATTGAGTCGTAAATATTTCTTTTCTATACCGTTAGTTGGTAAACATGTTTTTTTAAATTCTCACTACCCATATTATTAATATTGACATCACATTATTCATTTATAAGGTCCATGAACTAAGAAAGAATCAATCCAATAAGTGCGTAATAATTTAAATATTGACTTATCCATAATTCTTTTTTTTTATATTATTATTGGAAATTGATGCATAGAATACAAAAGATTTTACGATGATAAAAAAAATTGAAGAAGAAAAATGATAATCTGGATATTGAGTAGAATAAGTAATACAATAAATTTCCTACCCTATTACATCTACACAAACAAAAAGACAAACCAAAAAATTTTCATTTAACAAAAACGGAGACTTTGTTCGGTGGAAACTTAAACCGATGCACTCAAGTAATGAATTTAAGCATATGAAATAAAACTTTGTTCTTTTTCATGATCGCGGATATAATTTGACTTTGATCCATCATGTGATGATCATAGATGGCTATTCATCTCTACAAATAAGATATTCGCATACATTCTTGAAATCATAGGGTATACACAAAGGTTATAGCAAAAGCAAACTTATTGGAATATTTTGTCTGATTAAACATGACAAAACAAAAATGATAGAGGGATAAGTGAAATTCTAAAAATGAAATGTTGGAAGTGGTCAACCATAACCACAATCTAATGCTATTGGGAAATCCTAAACGGATCATAATATCATGCTATTGAAAAGTGAAAAAAAAAGAAAAAAAAATTATTGAGAGATAACACTTATCACGGGACCATAAAATGTATACTATGTTTTTGTTATTCAAAGACAAAAATTCAACAAAAAATATTTGCTTAGACAGAAACCAAAAAATCATGGTCGATTTTGTTGGCTTAGCAGAAAGACTGAAGCCAAAATAGAATCGAAATACGAATGAAAATTTGAATGGGATGGAAGACATATATATATATATATATATATAGTGTTGAACAAAATGAAATACTTTGATTTAATGACAAATTATTAATTAATTAATTAATTTAATTGATATTGATTAATGAATAATTGGTTTTAATGTCTTTTCCATGAACACTCAATTATTACCATAAACATAGTAGATTTATTTTAGGAAATATGTTTTTTGATGAAAATCATAAGGTTGTATATGTAATAGCCCTGAGTTTCGCATTCGAATATTTTAAATAAATAAATATTTTATTTATTTTATTTTGCTTTATTATTCGAATAATTAATTGATTAATTGATTTATTTGTTGAATTATCTTAATATTGGGAATACTTGAAATCAGTTGGGGAACAATTCCAATAAATCAAGAAAAATGATTTGATAAATTCGGGAGATCTGGAATAATTTATACATGATTTAACGCGATGAATTACATAATTTACTGATTTAATTACAGTTTTGAGTATCGCGATGAATCAAACATTTTTCGAGGGTATTTAAGTTCAAAATGCTCGGCATGTTAATTATAATCTCGTCAATCAAGTGAGGATGATGACGGAATTTATTTTACGAGGTTTTGTTGTGAGAATCGAAACTTATTCGAAGTTATGCGATATTATGCAAAGGTGACGGAAACACATTATTTTTGTTCCGGTGAAAATTGAAAGTAACGATGCTGCGCGATATGATTTTAATAATCTAGCGGAATTATGAAATCATATTATTTTATACGAGGCAAGGTGAAATTTGGGATTGGTTTAGTGTGTGATATACTAGAGAGATAGAGATAGGAATATTATAATATATGTATCTTAATTTACCCTTCTAATTCTAACCTCATATACATGAAGCTCCTATTCATTCATCTATTTGGGGTAAGAGTGAAAGGAGAACAGAGGAGAGACCAGAGAGAAAGAGATCAGAGAGATTGAGAGAGAAATCACGAGAGAGCGTGAGAGACAAAAGAAGGGCAATAATGCTACAGTGCCAGTGATCGAGATGGGGTATTGGTGAGTGATCTTCTCCCATATGCGTTCCCTGTTTTTACGAAATTTGAGTTCCAACTCGTCACCATGTGAAATACTTTGTATATCAGTTGTTATTGGAGATATTGGAGTGGAATTCTCTCGGATATTACGCGAAAACCAGGCTGAAATAATCACTGGTATGAATATTGGGGTTTCCAGTTTTTGATTGAATTTGATTCTTGATTTCACATTTGATTAGTTTAGATATGTGTTTGATCGGTTAGAAATGATCCTTATATGATCAATTGAAGTTTTGTTGGGGAGTTTGAGGTTTAAACGATGGAAGTTGAATACACCGCAAAATCGTGATTTGTTCGGTTCAGTACACCAGAGTCGAGCGACTCTACGGAGCAGTCGACCGACACTAGGCTTACCGAGAAAACTCAGTCCTGACCGAGGGATCCCGGTCCAGGCGTGTCTCTCCGGGGTGTCGACCCGGTGAACCGAGAAATCTTGGTCCAGTCATGCTCCTTCCCAAGCCGTCGACCCAATATTCCGAAAACCTCAGAAAATTTTCCAAGGAGTCAATCAACTGGTGGGAGAGTCGATCGACCGTAAGGCTTTTTCTTGCATTCTGATTTCGTTCGATCCCGTTTGATATCAAGATCTCATCCATCGTCATATAAACTTTGTACCTTGTATTCTAAAGCCCAAAGATTTGGTTCCTTGGTTATAATCGGAATACATGTTACAAATGTCGAGACTTAGGATTTAAGTCTAGTAATAGAACATCATGCATATGATTATTCAGTTATTCCATAAAATGTAATAAATATTTTCCAGAAGGGCTCGAGAACTGGGAAGAGTGATAGGATAAGAAATTCAGTTAGGCATCTTTTCACTTGCGAATTCAAGTGGGCTTTCTTACTTACAAAATAAAATGTGTTTTTAACTGTTTTGGCTAAAATTGAAATGAAAGCATGTTTTAATTTCTGATTGAATGTCATGACCGTAAAATATTTTGAGATGCTATCTGAGTGATGATATACTATGATTGATTGATTGATGGGTACGGATTCGGGCCTTGGGGTAACATTAGACCCAAGGTTAGTTTACTCGATCGTGCCTGTCAGTTGGGACAAGATCCTACTTGTGACTAGACATTGAGACCAGTGAAAAAGGAATGTTTCCTGGCTCCTAAATATTGGTAGCATGTGTTTGAAATTGGTGTATAGATGAAAATCCTATGCTTAGCTTCGATAAATGTTTTGTGGGTGTAAGGTGTATTTCATTAAAAATCCTTACATGTCACCAGTGTGATTGATATGACATTTCAACTTATGTACGTATGATTTTGGGTATGTGTTCACTGAGTACAATTAATGTACTCAGCTCCTATATGTGTTTCTAAAGGTGCAGGTTAAGCGTCGAATGAAGGTGGAGAAGTGCTAAAGTTTTATTAGCCTATTTTATCATTTCATAAAGAAGGCCCTGGTTTTACATCCTCATACATGTTATTCAGCCACCCTTTCTGTTGCTGGTTTTATATCTGATATTAAAAACCGACACGTACATTAATAGTGTTTCCTTTTTAAACCAGAACTCTATCTTATGTAATTATTAAGACCCGAATTTGTTGAAATCTATCTTTGAATATTATATTGCATTGTTGTGATTAAAATTAAATTGATGTGAGATGTTGAATGATTCCGGTTTCACAAGGATGACGTCCCGCTCCGGTGGGTCGGCTCGATCGGGGCGTGACGGTATAGGTTCTCCTTTTATATAGTTATAGATTAGGGAGCTTGTCACATTTACTTATGTTACAACATGGTTTCAACTTCTTACCCATCAGGTCCTTTAGTTAGCTGCCTGGAGAACCATACAAATCTATTACATGAAATGCTTCGAAAAGAATGCAACCTAACATAATTTTTCATGAATAGTAATAATCTGATGTTAGTTTTTATGTAATTAATTCTTACTTATATATTTCAAAAAAAAAATTTAAATTTAACTGAACTATTGTAATTAAAAATATTGAGTTAAGCATCTACTAGTCGAAGTAAAGATTCATTCAACTAATGCAATTTGAATCCAATATTATTTTATTTAATAGGGATTAATTTAAAATCAGGTTGGAGTTAATTAATTATTTTAAAATCGGATAAAAATTTGTGTAAAAGTTAATTATAAGGTAGAAACTATTATCTATATAAAATTTCTTATATGTTTTCAATTATGAATTATTAATCTAAATATTTAAAATTTTCATAAAATAGAAAATACCCTATGACTAATTGTTTCCAAACCCTCTAAATAAAGCCTAGTAATAAAATTTTGTACAACTGATGAGAAGCGCCTACTACAAAATTTGTATGTCCCGAAAGGACAAGCTGTCACTAAAGAAAAGTTATCCTGACAAGAACCACTATCCTGACAGTACTACATTATATTTGTTGGGATTTCTTGCAGGTAGGTTACCCGATAGGGACCCTGTGGACAAACTTCCTGCTAACTGGAAAATCCCCTACTGCATATCTTACCATCTGGCAGGGTGGATCGTCTTCCAGTTTGAAACGGAGGAGGACATGGAAAAAGTCCGCCAAGGTGAGTTTAATATTTATGGTATTCCTCTAATCCTCTGCTACCTTCCTGGGGATTTCAGGTTTGACTCATCTCCGAAGTACAAGTTCAAGGTACGGGCCCGATTCCTGAACCTCCTCATGTTTGTTTGGAACCTTGACGTCATCAGCAAAATGGCCTCTGCTATTAGTGAATCGTTGGAGCGTTGTGATGGATGACTGGACGGTGGAGCGTTGTGAGATGAGGGGCCATAAGGTCCAAATTCTCATGGGTGTCTTGAAGGAACCTAAAAAGTCCTTCAACCTCTATCTTCGTAAAGGTAAATCTTACTGTCAACCCGTAGTCTATGAGAACACCATATTTTGTGCATTAAATGTAAATAGATTGGGCACCCTACTAATAAATGCAAAGTGGGTGAGAATGTCAACTGAGGGATTGGTGACCCCCCTCGGTCTTCCTCTGGCTTTGGTGTAGGCGACAGGGATGGTTGGATTATGGTTCGTGGATGAAAGACCTGTAACAAAAGTAAAGCCCCACCACCTAAAAGTAACAGACCAAAGAGCCAGACTAGGAAAGATCCAAATCTAAGGGACCTCGTGGCATATCCTAACCTGTGATTAATAACAAGGAGAAAGGAACCGGCAAAGCTCTGCAGATGCTCAGTTCCCATCTCTATTTTGATAGCCCGATGGTAGAGAACCCAGACGTGTCGGAGATTCATAGGGACGCCTCACCAATCCCCATCGTTGAGGAGTCCCCTGTTATGCAGGTATCACGATACCCTCCAAGTAGGGTCTGACGGGCGTCCCAGCTCTTCCCCAGAGAAGGTCGTTATCTCCGAAGCCTTCGTCCAACAAATTTGCCACTGGCATTCCCAGTGGCAACAACAAATTCTCTCCCCATCGTTGTGAGGATGAGAATGGTTTGAATGTCGAGGAAAATGACCTCCTAGACGATGCTAATACTGCTACCACTCTAGACAAGGTAAGTGACACCAATTGTTTTGATTTAAAGGGTGACTTCCCCTCGTTTCATGCTGCAGGTACCAAAAAATCTCCACGTGGCAACCCCACTCGCACTCAGCAAGACAAAGCTACCCCCTCCGTGGAGAACAACGAAGCTGGTAATGACATGGAGTCGTCGGGTGTGAATGGAGGCACTTTGGCCAATGCCACTCTTCTAAAACAAACTGTGGTGGGAAATACCTCCTTTAAAGAGGCTCTAAAACAACCCCCAACGAACCAGAATGGGAGTAGATATCTCACCCGACAGAAGGGTGTGCGTAATGCACGTAAAATAGGTAGCCTTTAATCAAGATAATAACCATGTGGAATATCAGAGGCTTGGCCAAACAAAAAAAAAATAGACTTTTATTCGTGATTTCACGTTTAAGAATTCTATTGTTCTCTTTTGTTTACTTGAAACTTACCTTACCTCTCACAAGTTTGATTTGTTCCATAAGAAACATTTCTAAACTTGGTGTTTTGCTCATAACTTTGACCTCTACAAGCTTGGTTGGATCCTTCTCCTTTGGAATCCCGAATGAGTGGATGTTGAAGTTAAGCAGGTTGTGGAACAGGTTATTCATGCCCTTGTTACTTGTCGCTTTACTGCTATTACTTTCCACCTTGCTATCTGTTATGGTAAGACTACCTTGGTGGGTCTTAGGGTCTTTTGGGATTCCTTGTTTATCAATACCCCTCTTGACTCTCCTACTCTTGTGGGAGGTGATTTTAATAGTGTCTTGGATCCAGGTAAACGTCTTGGTGGTAGGGTTCCTTTTGAGAGAGAATACTATGAATTCAATGATAATTGTGGTTTTCTCACTCTTCAGGATACTCCCTCCACTAGGGCTTTCTTTACTCGTGCTAATGGGGCTACTACTTCAAGAATTGCTAGAGTCTTTACTAACAAGGCTTGACAAGATTTTAATTTGTTTTGTAGGACTTACTTTCCCAATAGAGGCACCCATTCTAATCATTCACCTAGCATAGCCACACTTTTTGAAGAAGTTGAGAGGTTTAAGAGACCTTTCAAGTTTTGCAACATGTGGCTACAACATCATGTGTTCAATAGGATTCTGGAGCAACATTGGACTAATGAGATTTATCGAGATGTGGAAACAACAGAATTTGTTTTACAAACTTGAAGCCTTCAAGAAAGGCCTCAAGAAGTTCAACCTTGACGAGTTTAGCCACATTACTGACAGTACTATGGCAGTCCGAAAAGCTCTTGACCAGGAGCAAGCCTTGTGTGATACCGATCCTCTCAATGCAGCTCACTATGATGATGAAATCACCATTAGCAAGAAGTACATCCAACTGGAAATGGCCGAACATAGCTTCTTCAGTCAACGGGCAAAAATTCAACATCTTAACTTGGTTGATAAGAATTCCAGGTTTTTTCACTCCCATGTTGAGAGAAAACACTCGCGTAACACTATATCCTTCAAGAATGCCCTTTTTCAATTTAGTGATCTTTAGGCTTCTTCAAGAAGTACTGGGATACCATTGGACAAGATGTGTTGGAGGATGTGGGAGAGTTTTTCAACAAGGTGATGATCCTTAGGAAGATGAATCACACCACCATCTCCCTCATTCCTAAGAAGACCCACGAGCCTTCTGTTTCAGATTACATGCCCATTGCATTTTCAAACGTGTTCTATAAAACGATCACAAAAATACTTTCTAACAGGATGAGCTCTTCCCTTGACAAACTTGTTAATCCTACTTAGTCTACTTTTATTAAGGGTAGGAATATCACTGATAATTTTCATTTGGTGCAGGAACTCATGCGTAGGTACGAAGGGAAACAGAGCCTCAACCCGAGATGTATGCTCAAGTTTGATCTCCAGAAAGCCTTTGACTCCATCTCGTGGGACCTCCTTCGTGATGTCTTGCAAGGCTTCAGTTCCACCCGTCCTTTATTCATTGGGTGATGACTTGTGTGACTTTGGCCACCTTCTCTCTCTCCATCAATGGTGGAACGCATGGCTTCATTTAGGGAAAGCGTGGATTTAGACAGGGAGTTCCTATGTCGCCTTATGTTTTTCTTCTATGCATGGAGTATTTGTCTCGTCTTTTGATTGTTCGCACTTGGGCTGATGATTTTGTTTCCACCCCCAGTGTGAAATGAATAGCATCATCCACCTTGCGTTTGCTGACGACTTGTTGGTTTTTGGCATGGGCGACAGGGCTTCGGTGGCCATTATTGCAGACGCTCTTACTAACTTTGCAGCCATGTCTGGCCTTAAAATCAACCAGTCCAAGTCTCTTATCTTCATTGGTGGAGTGCAGGATTATGAGCCGCAGCAGATCAGAAAGTTGTTTGGTTTCCCTTTGGGGACTTTGCCAGTCAAATACCTCAGCTTCCTCTTGGGCTCGAAGAAACTTAACAATTTTCACTTTACTCCTCTTATTGATCACGTTACATCCTTCATTAATTGTTAGTCTAATTGTATCTGTTAGATTTTGGTATACGTAAAGCTAACTTTGTTTATGTTGTATACAAAATTAACTATTTCCATGAATTTTATATAACAACTAGTCCGTTTATCTCAAATAACTAGGGCGGATCATGTAAAGTATAGGAGATCGCAGTAGATTGCATGATCAGTAATCCTAAATAAGATATAAGCAGTAATCACAGTTGAGGTGACTCGAGGACGAGTCGCCGGTCTAGGCGGCAGTATATTTGCGAAATAGCTTATCTGGGCTGTTTGATATACTGGTACGTGCAACGTGTTGATTGGATCATGTTGAGATGTATTCTCTTATCTGACCTGATTAGAGAATTAATATCTGGGTGATTTGACTCAACCTAGCTTAATAGAATTTAAGTTATATATATGCCTTGTGTCTCACTTTGACTTATTATGGGTGAGAGCTTTTCGTCAGCTCAATAATCTCTGTATCTTGAGTGACAACAAGTCATATATGATAAGTTGTAAGTTCATATTAAGCGACCACATCTGTTTTGGGATGATGACACTCCCTTGAGGTGTTCATAAAGTTTATC
>AYJT01036736.1:0-11757 GCA_001278415.1 Ocimum tenuiflorum
AGAAATGGAGGCTGGAGCGAGTGACGTTGTTGGGGTTGAGTAATTCTGTGGGATTGAAGGACTACGAGCTAATGATTAACAGAGAAGGGAACTGGATCAAGAACTGGTCTGGAAAATCGAGTTTGGAAATTGCGGGGGAGTTTTGTGTGGTGGAGATTTCCGGGATTTCAGTACTGATGGGGGAAGAGTTCAGATTGAAGCTCCATCTCAGCATGCAGTGATAATGAATATTTTAATGTTTTGTGTCTTCACAAAACGACGTCGTGTGTTAATTATTCGGATAAAATTAATTTACACGCTTAATTGTAATTTGCAAAATCATGCACGAAAATAATTCAAATACGTGCATCATTGATGCACTGCAAAATGGGTACGTTTATAACCATATTTTAATTAAAATAATGTAAAATGGTGTACGGCTATATTGGTAATTAAGATAGTAGTAAACCAAAATTTCACTCGAGCTCAAATTATTTTCATCCATAACAAGATCACTAAAAAGTAGCTATTTTATAAATGTAGATATAAGAATTGGTTATTTTTGCTTTTGATTTAACAAAAGTGAATATTTGAAAAATTATACACATGTGGCTGATTAATTTTAAGAGAGTGCAGTAATCTCATTGATCAATTATCCAAAAGATATTAGATTGCAAATCCTTCAATACACAAAACACATTAAAATTTTATTATATTTTATTTGATGTTTTATCTTCAATTTTAATTTCTTATACTTTAATATTATGAACACTATGTGAGCTTTGTTAGATTCAATTTAGATATATAAATGGTGTTAGAATTATATTATAAAACAATCAATAATTAACAATAATTGAAAAAATATTATGTAGTATAATTTGGATCTGAAAAAAATACATAACGCCTATAAAACTAAACTAAAGTATAAAAAATAACATACAATAAGAAATATAAAAATTTGATGTGTCACAGAAAAAGTGTAATGAGGAGTTCACCATATAGGATCAACACTAAAAGAGCACATGATTGGTCATGCACTTGTGATTTTGTATGTATATTTATAGTAAAATATAAGCAGTTATAAGATGATAAATAAATATGAATTATAATCGTCGAATTTAAGGATCTAATAGCCCAAATTTGTCTTAATATAATGTCAGCTAAATACGACAAAATATATTCCTTTCAAAATACATAATTTATAAGCAGCAACATGTAATTTATCACAAATCATATATTTTTATTTATTTAGACAAAAATTTGTGTTAGATCACTTAAACAATTTAAACAGATCGAAATAATTTATTTTCACTAATTCAAACTCATACTTACACTGGATTCTAAATTCAAATTCATATTTGTTCTGGTTTTTAAATCCAAACTTGCCTAAATCGTTTAGGCGGTGTCGTTATTTATTTAGCAATGTATGTGAACAAATTAACATTTTAATTTTTGACATGGACTTTTTGTCATAATTTCCGTCCATTAACAAGGGTATTTATGTCAATAAATTACAACGGCTACGTACATCGTAGCCGTTGGATACACAATAAGCAAGACACGCGCCTCGAGGCAAAATAGTTTCGGCCTCCACTCACTTTCCAGTTTGAGAGCGAGCGAGGGTTCAAGAAAATCTCAACTCTTAAACACAGTTTTCTTCAATTAAAAGCCCTTAATTAGATCTCACACGATTCGTGTTCGTCCCAGATTCCAGGGCTTGTTTTGTTCAGACATTTCAAGGATCTCTGCAGCTTACACTACCTAATGAATCTTAACATCTTCAAGAAGAAAACTTCGCCTAAAGGTAACCTTTTTTTCTTTCCCCTCTCGTATTATTTTATTATGGACATTAATGCTGTTACCAAATCATCGTAGTTTGCTGGGTTTTGTCGTTCTGTATTTGCTTGATAGCTTCATTTCTTGCTCGTTTGAAGTTTTAGATTTTGATTTGAAAGTAGGAATGTTCAACTTCTTTTCCGTTTCTTTTTGCTCAATCCATCCCTTTTTGCTAATTATTGTATCTGAAGTTTCTCTGGTTAATTGGGTTGGTGAATTTGTTTAATGACATTTTGGTACATTTTACAGATGCTCTTAGAACAAGTAAAAGAGAAATGGCGGTTGCCACAAGAGGTATTATTTTATATTCTTGCTGATTTTCCTGTAACATATATGAGTGCTGTTGGAGTATGTCTGAAGAAATAATGGTCACATCTTTTCTCTCAATAATGAGAAACAAACCTTCTCAAATGCTAGTGTATTGTGCGTCTCTAAAGAGTGAAGTTTTTAATTTTCCATATGCTTGTTGTCTGTTCTACTCTGATTTTTTTTGGGTTGTTTCCATAGTGGTACTAGCTTTATCATGGGAAACTTTGCTTAATACAAATTGCTTAACAGTTTGTTCTTCTTGTCACCTTTAGGTGCATTCAAAATTGGGTTTATGGGAAGAAAGTGTGTATGTTATGGGGTTATTTATAATGGGATCCTTTCCTCAGTGTTAACTTGGAGCTCGTAATGAACTAGTGCCAATGATATGAAATCTTTATTCTCATGCTCGTTTGTCTGTTCCATTTCAAAGTTTATATGGTAGTTTCCACAGCAAACCTTGCTTGTAATGGGCCACTTTCCGTAATAAATGAGCCACTAGAAATTATCCCTGCAAGTTGAAGTTCAAGTATCCTTGAAAATTATTTTTTCATCATTTTCATGACCAATAAATCTGTCATTCTGAATCGGGCATCAGCACTTTTTTAAATTTTATATGTCCAGTGTACACCTACTGCATTTAACCTACTTTTGTTTTCTTCCCTCCATTAATTTCCTCCTGCTACAGGCATTGAACGGGAAATCGCATCCTTACAAATGGAGGTAATATATATTGTCATTCATAATCTATTAGTGACAATACCTATCTATCAATATTAGCTCGTTTACTTGTTCATTGTAGTCTAATGACAAGCTCATTGCTAATTGCAATTTTCAGGAGAGAAAATTAGTTGCAGAGATCAAGAAAACTGCTAAAACAGGAAATGAGGCAAGTTTTGATGGTTTCATTTTGGTTTGTTCCGGTTTGGATGTAAAGTCAGGTGCAACAATGACCAATTTTCCAATGCATGTTTGCAATTTTCTGTTTAAACTATTATGCTGCCCTGATATGGATTTAGATGTTAATTTGTCTTCCACTTCGGGGTGCTGCGGTAAACACCTTTCCCATGACCTTAAAGGTCAAGGGTTCGAGTCTATGTGGGGACGCCAGGGTGGGATTTATTTAATATAGTACTTAAGTTAAAAAAAAAAGATGTTAATTTATAAAACTCTTGTCATTATACTTTTGTCCTGAGTTGTGACCAAGTGCATCCCATGGAAGGATACCATGCGAAGTGCAATGGTTTAGAAAGATCTTGACTATATCTGAAAAAATATGTTGCATGAATCTCCATACCATTTTTTCTGTTTAAGTTTAATATAAAAGGCATTATTTTGAATAGCTTTGATAATCGCGCCTGTTACTTCTTCATGGTATGGATGAATCATTGGTTCTTAAATTTGACTCAAATTATTGAGATATGCCAACTCACCTCAAATTATTTTAAATAGGCCGCCACCAGAATCTTAGCTCGTCAATTAGTTCGGCTTCGGCAGCAAATCACAAACTTGCAAGGAAGTCGTGCTCAGATCAGAGGTGTGGCAACTCATACACAGGTGATTGACTTGGGAAGGAATAACATCATATTACTAGAACTTGCTTCATTTTGTTACATTCTTAATTGTTTTCTGCTTCTGTATTTTTATTCATAGGCCTTGTATGCTAGCACTTCAATTTCGACTGGCATGAAGGGAGCAACCAAAGCTATGAGTGCTATGAACAAGGTAGATGTTTGAAGTGTTGTGGTTGATACTGCGGCCTACTTTCTTCAGATGTATTCCTATTCCCGTATTACATGTCAACTAAATGTGAGTCAGTTAATGAGTTTCTTTGCTTTCCCTTTCAGCAAATGCAACCTGCAAAGCAAACAAAAATGATCAGAGAGTTCCAGCAACAGTCCACGCAGATGGACATGACGGTACGCGTTTCTGCTCAACTTATTTACTCATATTATTCTTTCAATAATTTAGATTATTTCAACATAATATTAATAGTATATTGATATGTGGCGTGGGTTTATACGTAATGATTTTGGCTTCATTCATTTCTGCACCTAAGACTCTTATATTGCTAATCCGTTTTTCACGGTTCAGATTGAAATGATGTCTGAGGCAATTGACGAGACATTAGACAAGGACGAGGCTGAGGAAGAAACCGAAGAACTTACTAACCAGGTAAAGCACATTCACTGCTTTAGAAGACTACACAATTCTGCATTGTTTCAAGAATGCCCAGTTTCTAACATAACAGTTTCTGTGAATTTATTTTGCTGTATAGGTGCTTGACGAGATCGGTGTCGATATTGCCTCACAGGTTTGCTTCTTTATTCATTAGACCAATCTTATAGTAGCTACAAGTCGAACGAATAATCTCACAGAAAGAAAAGGTCCCATATTCTGATCTCAACATCTTTTGTTAATCTTTTTCCTGAACAGCTATCTTCAGCTCCAAAAGGGCGCATTGCATCAAAGAAAGTCGAGAATGTTGCCCCCAGGTACGTCTCATCTCATTTTTCGTTCGTGTTCTTGAAAGCCCACAATTTCTTTATCTAGAATCAACGAGCAACTACACTCGCACTGCATTTTTCCCCTTTATTGGCTACAATTGTATTAGATTCCTAGTAATGATCTGTATTGTGAAAATTTGTAGTGCTGCTGAGTCGACCGATGTCGAGGATCTTGAGAAGAGGCTGGCATCGCTTCGACGAATATGAGTGATGGAATTGTGATTAGGGTATACTTCTGCCATAAATAATATGTATAAATGATCATTATAAGATCAAATACTTGAGCTCCTTATAGGCATTGCTTTTTTCTTGTACTAATATCTAGTTCTTTCATTGTAGCTTCGTATGAGTGATCTTATATCTCTTGTCTGTACCTATATCTTTGAGAGTTTACAAGACATGGTTTTCTTTAAGTACAATTTACTTATCTTTGTGTGCTCTGTAAGCTATTACGTACGAACAAAATTCATCAAATGTGAACTCTTTGGTAGCCCCAAAGGGTTAACGGGCTCTCATGTACGAGCATACTTCACTTGGTGTGAACTCTTTGGTAGCCTTGAAGGGTTAACAGACTATTATGTACAAGTATATTTTCCTCGATGCGAACTCTTTGGTAGCCTTAAAGGGTTAAACATGTTTATTTTTATATATAATATCACTTTCAATATTCTTAAAGAGAAAACTAAACATAACATGTTTATAATTTACTCAATGTGAACTCTTTGGTAGTCCGAAAGGGTCAACGTGTATATTTTTGTTCTCATGTTTTTTATATAATATATATTGTCGCTTTTAATATTCTTAAATAAAAAAAACTAAAACACGTTTAGTATTTCTATAATTTACTCTTGGGTAGCTCTAAAGGGTCAACATGTATGTTCTTGTTCTCATGTTTATTTTTATATATAATGTCACTTCTTAAAGAAAAAACTACACTTAATAGAGAAGGGGAGCAATGGGATCTTTTAATAATTGAGTATTATACATAGATAATCTCCCAATTTGATATACCACCGAATTCACAACCTCAAACATGCAAAATCCTAAATTTTTATAGGAGAATCATCGATCTAAGATCCAAAAATTAATTTATCCATCGATTCAGGACCTAAAAAATCGCAAGAATTTTTGATTGAAGACTCAACAGGTCGCAAACTTTTCGATTTAGGATCTCCATAATGGTGCTCATAAGCTAATCTAACAGAAGATGATGTGGTTGTTACGTATCAACTTTGCCCCCACAATTAAATTAAATAAAAAAATCAACATCAAATTTATAAAATTATAACTATAATTCTCTCACAAATTCATGAAATTGTCGTCGTTGCCTCATCTTTTCTATACAATACATAATTTCTTTCACAAGTTTTTATTATTTGTTTCTTCAATTCAATTGTAGTCATTTTTTTCACGGAATGTAACGGCTATACTATTTTTTGTTGGATGACTTGCTAACACCGTTAAGTATGAAAGTCCTAAATCGAAATTTTTACAATCTTTTGAGTCCTGAATCGATAGATAAATCTTTTAGGTCCTGGATCGACAAATAAATTATGTTTCGAGTCCTAAATCAGTAATTCTACATAATAGCCTACAAATCTCATTGTTTTTCCGTAAGATTTGCATGATTTGATATTTCTGCTCTAAAATATGCAATTGTGGATTCGATATTCTTTTCCAGTTGTGATTATGATTATTTTTTTTATAAAATTGAAATATAACGCGTAATATAAGATAAGCTATGTGAGTTTTTCTTAACGGCACCAATTAAAGTATTCAAACACTATATAATTCACAAACTATATGAACTATCTATTATTGATTAAAAAGGTAAAACCATCATTTTAACCACTAAAAATACGTTGGTACAGCTGAATTAATTTTCCATATTATTTTAGTCTTTTTTAATGGGATACCGTGCCCTACTAAAAGTTATATTTCCTTGAAGATTCTAGAAAATCTAGACAAAGAAAACGTAACCACACATGCATAAAATATTCAGAATATATATAGACCAGGAAATTGTAATAAGATATTAATTCAACACCTTACATTGCTCCAATAATACAGACATGGGCAAATTACAAGGTAATGTATTTTGTCATGTACGTGTCAAATTAGATTGTCTAAATATTTCTTTTATATATGTTTCAAATTACATTGTATAAATTTCGTAATGTATTTTCTCATGTACATGTTGAATTAGATCGTATAAAGTTCGTAATGTATTTTCTTATTAAAAATACGATTATTATAAATTAATTTGTATTTCGAGTCTTCTTCGTCGAAATAAACGCTCTAGAAAAGCAATCGAATATTTTTTTTATTAAAAATATGATTATAATAAATTAATTTGTATTTCGAGTCTTCTTCGTTGAAATAAATACTCTAGAAAAGTCAACCCTTACTTTTTTCCTTTCTCAGCTTTCAGTTTCGACGAAGAAGAAAACAACAAAATCCAATCCAATCCCAACATCCACTAACTAGATCTATCCCTTTTCAATTTTCTTTAATATTTTCACTCTTTGTTACAGTAATCTGCTCATCCCAGTTGTAGAATTTTCGATTTTCTCGCACTGTAAGCCGTCGGTTTTGCAGGCTAGCAGGTGGCGAGCAACTCTTCTTCTCTGCTCGTAATTTGTCGTTCAATTGTTCGAAGATTTGAGTTTATACTTTCTCTTTTTTATTTACATATTTGAATTTTTTTTAATTTCCCTGCGAATTTGTTCTCTCTCTCTCTCTCTCTCTCTCTCTCTCAAATGTTCTGATTCGCTTGCGCTCGTAGACTGTGATTTCTTGGATTATTTAGTTATCTAGAGAAGTTTAATGCGCGACATTTAAGGACTTCGTTGCTTCAGTGTATTGGCAAAATATAATTTGTTTTCAATCTCTTTGTTTTGGATGCTATGGTTGACAATTGAATTGGCTAGTTGTAGTCTCAGAAAATTGTCTGGTAGTTTCTCAAAATTTTGTCCCAAAAGAGAAAATTCCGAGTTGAGTAACTTTTAACTTTGTTCTTGATTCTGGATTTTGGATGACAGATATGCAGAGCCAACTTGTTTGCAGTGGGTGCAGAACCGTTCTTCTTTACCCAAGTGGAGCTACCAATGTTTGCTGTGCAATTTGCAATATGGTCAATTCTGTTCCACCGCCTGGTAATTATCGAAAACTTTGTTTTCCAAAGTACATGATGTAGATTTTTCCGGAATTCCATAGAAAAATTATTGCCAAGTGACTGAAGTGGGAATATAGAATAGCAGTTTGTTAGTTTTTATGTTTTATGCAGCAGTAATTTTGTTTATGATGCCCATATGTTCATTGTTGCAACTTCGGTGGCAGTCATCCCTTTTCCTCCAGCCGATGTAGTTATATCTAAATCACAAGAAACTCACTCATTTTAGTTATAAACTCTGTACGATCGATCCTCAGTATTAGAGCTATCCACGATAAAGCATTATTAACGATATGATGGTATGACATGTTACATTTTTGAATTGTCAACATAATTTCTCCTTTAGCTGTACTGTGTTTTTTGATGAATGGATTTTATTGCGTCACCTTTTTCCATTTTTTTGCAACTCGCCATTTGACATATTTTTCTTTGTCTAGCTTGATGTCTTGGTTGCACTGGTAAATCATAATATTTTGTTGGGTCATAAAAATGCTCAAAAAATATCATTCAAGATACAAAATCAGTGTTCTAAATTTCACTAGTTTCCAATTAGTTGGTGGATATTTAATGTTTTGAATCTGCTTTGTTCAACCAAAAATTCGATTTAGTGGGTTCGTTTCTTAGATTTAGTACAATAATTTTGAGCATCAATATCATTTGCAATTCTTCATAAAGATGGGAGAAAAGAAAAATCCATTTTTGGCAACTTGGATCCCTGCGTGGGCAGCCCTACACCGAATATGGCCACCTATTCCAGAATTGGGTGCGAGGTGCTGCCTAAGCCAACTTTCTGAATAGCCATGGTAATTACATAGTAGTTAAACTGAGAGAGGACATTACCATAGCAGTAGCCTGAAAGTAAGAGACTGTGATTGCAAAGACGAGGATATCTAGCAAGCTCTCTTGATGATTGGTAGCGACAGTAAACAAGTGCATACTTGATTGAGTTTCACGTTTGTGAGTTTTTGGTTCTTGTGTGCAGGAATGGAGATGGCTCAATTGATATGTGGAGGTTGTCGCACCTTGCTTATGCATGCTCGTGGAGCAACCAGTGTCAGATGTTCCTGCTGTCACACTGTGAACCTGGTGCCTGGTATAAACCTGATAATGATGATAATGATATGCACATATTAATGATAGATCTTTTATCTTTTTAATATTAACCACCAAACCCCCCCCCGGGGCTCCTCAATAATCACCATTCTACTGCAAAGAGTGATCAACTCTTGCCTCCACTTGTTCATGTTACTTTTAAGGATAATGTCCAAGTTACAGTGGTTTTTTCAATTAATATTATCATCACCTAATTATTTTTCAATGATGGTCTGCAGCAACAGCACCTCCGCCTCCGCCTCCTCCTCCTAATAATGTTGCTCACATCAACTGTGGAAACTGCCATACTATGCTGATGTTTCCCGCTGGAGCACCATCAGTAAAATGCGCAATTTGTCATTTCATCACAAATGTTAACGTTAGTATCATGTTTTTCTTTTTGTTTTCTGTATGGTTTTACTCTCAGTTTCATCTCTCACCTGCACTTGCCACAAAAATGCTAACAGTCTCTTTTTTTCATTTATTTAACACCTGTTCTAAATTCTAAAATAATGGGAGATACATATTTATCCTATTGTTTCTTTAGGTAATGTTTTCTTTAAGATGACTACTTGGTTGATAAAAGTTTGGTGGTGGGAGATTGACTGACTACCAAATTAATAATTTTGTTGGGTGGGGATAGGACATCATGCGTTTTTCTTTTGCTGCATAACAGAGCTTGACATTGTACTTCAGGGTGTATTTACTTTTGATAGACTTTATCTGTTCCATTTCGTATTCCACTATCAATTTTATTATGTTTATACTTTTATTTAATATTTGTCTTCAATTTCAGTGTTTTGTGCTTTAGTTCAATTTTACAATTATTTAGTAGGGTTTATTATTTAGGATATATATTTTATTTTTTTAAATTGTAGTTAACAAGTGATCGTTTCTTGATTAAATTCAAAAAATAATTATAGACCGTGTAGGTTACACTTTATCCTACTCACTTATTGTAAAATTAAATTAAAGCACAGGAAATTGAAAAAAAAAATTAATACAATTATCAACAAAAGAATTACTTTTAAATCGGCTCAAATTATAAGATTTGTATAGTCACATTGTTTTATAACATACTTGATCCAGATTGGATGAAAAATATTTGGCATATAAAACATTTCCTGGTTGAGATGCTAGACTGGAGTTCCACTGTTGTCTAAGTTGAAAAAGGTGGGATCTTAACATCGGAATCGCTAAATGGGGTGGAAGCTGATAACGGCAGAAGGAATGAGATTCAATCTGCTTATCATACTAAAACATGATACATGATCATACTTGAAATACCGATGGATTTTGTGCAGTTGCTCTAGGTTCATTCTCTTGCATATTGCATGGCTTAAACCACGATTCTTTTGCAGATGGGCGATACGAGAGTTCCCATCCCTGTACATAGGCCCGCGGGGAACTCCACTTCCGCACCAACGCAATCTACCTCTACAGTAAGTTTGCCGTCTTCTATATTACCACAAACATGGAAATTCTCTTTTGTGCCCCCATTTCTCAGAATTCATTGGCTTTCTGCAGGCAACAACAGCTAATTCTCATAATCAGACGGTAGTGGTGCAGAACCCCATGACTGTCGATGAGAGTGGCAAATTGGTGAGTTCATCTCTCATCCTTGCTCTTATCATTTTGCATACTCTATAGTACCTATAATTGTTGTTCCGTAGTATGCTATGGTGATGGCTGATGAATTTGCGATCCATTAGGTGAGCAACGTTGTTGTGGGCGTGACAACATAGGGTATCAAGATGAAGGAACATCAGAGCCTAGTTGGCTACAAAACAAGCATATAGAGAGATCCTGTGCATATTGTGGCTATGATTAATATGGAGTTGAAAAGAATTGGTTATAAAGTAGCAGAAGAAAACTGGACTGCTCTTTTGCACCATATATAGTGTGCCTCATTTTGCTATCCAACAATTGTATGTTATGTTGTACCTGCAACTTAGCTGTGTGGACCGTGATAATATATTTGTGAGTAACTGGAATGAATGCATGCTGATACTTGAAATCTGAGTTTGATTTCCCAGAAAGTAGAATACATTAGTTAACATTCGTTACTATATCTATACTTTTTTAATAGAATGCACTACTATTAATTCTCATGCCGAATGTCCTCATCAACCATTTGCACTCTTTGTTGGAGACAAATATTCATTATTTTATAGCTAGACAATATTCATCGTTAATAAAGCTATAAAATAGAAATTTTTCATGAATAATCTCGTTAAGGAGCACATTGAAGAGCTCTTTCATGAACTACAAACATTGTAAAAAGTCTTGAAGAAATGAGTTTTATCGAATCAAATTCCAAGTCAACCCAAGTTTCGCACATAAAAAAAGAGGAGGCACCCGTAGGGCGTAGCATAATTGAGATTCATAATTAAGATTGTTTTTATAAACCCAGAAAAGACATGAAATGACGTTTGAATGGAAAAAGCAAAGATGAATGATAACAAATTGGTAAGCTTTACAACCAAGGCAGGCATGCGCTATGAAAGATTAGAATTTGGAATGTTTGACAGAAATGGACTCTATTCGCCTTCTTCATATAATTAAGCCCCCACTACAAAAAAGAAAATACCCATCTTATCAAGACCAACATTATATATATATATATAGTTGTAATTAAATGATAAAGTTATTTGGTATGATAAATACTAATAAATTTCGTTCACAGATCTGATTTGATCAACGGCTAGCATTAATTCCGTGTTTTTACCATTCGTTATGCAGTCTGCCTCTTATGTGTTATGCAGAAATTCAATTTTCTATTAGGCAGTGATAACACTGTTATGCATAAATTCGATTTGCTATTGTGCAGTAATAACATATAATGTTATGCAGTTAATTCAAAAT
>AYJT01036738.1:0-11252 GCA_001278415.1 Ocimum tenuiflorum
ACAGCTATCTATCACTTTGAGAAGCTAAAGTCAGTTAACCATAAACTCAGTTACAACTAAAGAAATTCAGAAGTGATAAGAAGTACGCCAGAGCTGACCTACTATTATACCTTAAAGGTAGTCAGACTCCGATTATTATCTAGCGGATAATAACTTTATCCGGATTTTCAGCAGAAAAGAAGATGATAAAGCCTGTTCAAGTACAGTAATGGCTCCATTTGCAGAAGCGAAAAAGGAAGAATTTGTTCCTTGTTTCACAACGAACACTATTCAAAATTCTCTCCTATAAATAGAAGAGATAAAGATCGAAGAGAAGTTTCTGGCTTGCTGATTTGCTGACCTGCTGCCTTTAATCTCTCTCGCTCTCACCTTCTCTGCAAATCATCCGAGTTCTATCTCGAGGCCATCCGAAAGTTCTTAAGCTTTCTCTACAGTCAAGAATTCCGAGACAGTTCTCAGTTACCATCTGAGAACATCTTCCTTACTCGATTCACATTCTGAAGGGAACTGAAACCTTCAATTGCCGATCTACGAAGCCTAGGAGGTGGACTCAGGTAAAGCGTCAAGATCAGCTATGTCTGCGACCGATAGCCTCAAAGCTTTCTGTTTCAGAAGAATCCTAGTTATAAACCGTGTATAACAAAGATTAGAAAATTCCCTTCTTTGAAGGAAAAGATGACGTAGGATTATTTGAATCTGAACCTCTATATATTCCCGTGTTTATTTTCAGCTTTGTTATCACTTCTGCTAAATATCTGAAACCCAACTATCTGTAGCTGGAGTATAACTGAAAAGTAAACTCTAACTGACTAATCAACCAACTACTTTAAGAAACCCAGCTGACTTTCCTTGGGTTAGCTGAGATAAAATAAAGTCTGTCTCTCGCAATTGTTCTTAACGCTTCCCCATAATTATATATCTCTGATTTTGGATCAACATATATATTTTTAAATATAACCTAAAAACTCAAAGAAAATTGTTAAAATCCCCATGCAATTGGATCTGTCCCTACATATTCTGATTTTATATTTATTTTAAAAAACACTCTGAATCCCTGTTATACAATAAATTAAGATAAAATCCTTCCTTCTTATGAATGTAATTGATTTTCATTAATTTTTATACATGTCAATAATCTGAACAATATAAAACAATTATGTAACAGGAGATCCGAACAATTAAAAATAACCCTACTATTTGAAAAAAACTAATGAAGTAAGCGGATCCACCTGGCAGTTAAAAATAACCCTACAATTCCGCGGACCATTTCGGCCCTGCGTAAATGTGTAATTTTTTGTTGACCCACGTGAAATTGTTTAGGTGGGTAATAACTAACGAGTAAATGGGATTTTTAGTGACCATTAGAAGAATGTAGTTTTTAGCCATTTTGGGTTTTCAAAGTCAAAATCATATATGCCTCTTTCAGCTGTCAATTCTTGGTAGGAAAGCTTGGCACCAAGAAATCCAGGTCTACATTTGTTAACAAATTAAAGCTGTGGAATTTCCTTTTTCCCTTTTTCACATTATGCTCGCGAAATCTGTTGTTTTGTTGAATTGTGGTCACACCATTTATTTTTCTTGCAATGCAAAATATGGTCAAATAAACACTTCAATCATGTCAACACCATCAATTTTTGGATTACACCCCTCATGCTTCATCAGCTACCAATTACGAGACAGACGAGCATATCATAAATGATAAAAATATATATCACCTCACAGATTTGTAATCAAATGATAAATGTAATGAATAATATCCTTCAGATTTTGAGATTAATGGTCGGGATTTGAGTAAATAAAATAATGCATTGCTTTTATTCGTAAAATGCATAATATAGTGACATATTTCATTTCCTTGAATAATCTCATCTCTTAATTGTTCAAAACGGACGGTTAGAATGCATTATTATTTATCGCCCAATTATGTATTAACCCCTTATAACCATCCTCACCGGACATATCAAAACAATCCATTTATTTGTACGCACAAATTACTATTCATATATGTGAATCACAATTTTGTGCGTGTACCGATGATTTCTAATATTAATTTGAAGCTCTTGATTGCCTTAATTAATGTGTTGCATGTGTTAGCAACCTGGTTCATTAACAGGGTGCGGATCACTGTTACATCTTTATGTTACACATTTATATTTGTTATATTTCGAATTTTCATTATGTTTTACTCATTTTTTTTTCAATTTTAATTTCGTATACTTTAGTTTAGTTTTATGACATTATATTATTTTATTGATCCAAACTAGGTTCCATAATAGATCTTTTCAATTTTTGCTAATTATTGATTATAAAAAATTTATTATTTTGCAATAATATTTTTAAATAATTATATATCCTAAATGGATCCGAGAACATCAATAATGTCCTCAAAATTAAATTAAAACATAAAAAAGTGAAATTGAAAAAAAACATATAAACTAACAATTAATAAAAATTTGATATATCATACACACACCTCCTTATTATAAATTTGCACTTTTTCTATAAGAACAGATGAACTGTAAATCTTTCATTTACTATAATATTACATTCATTCCAATCATTCATTTGTATTTATAGTGAAAGATAATAGATGGTCAAAATCAATGGAAAGGAGAGCTATTAAATGGATTTAATTTCGCTCAACGACTCAAAAAATTTAACGGCTTTCATCCCGACAAAGGAAATATAAGCACAAAGAGACTGATGAAGGACAAGATGATTGAATTAAAAAAAAAAAGGAAGAAAAGAATTAAAAAAAGAAAAAGAAGATGGTCAATTCACAAGGGTCAGAGCCGACAAACTTTAACTAAGAAAATGATAAAGCAAATAGCTTTATTTAGATAGTGTAAGAAAAAAGAATGAAAAAGTTGCATCTGAAAAAGCATTCAAATTTGCATGCTTCGAATATTACTGGAGAAGATAGCCATGGAATCCGGGCGCGCCCCTCCGCATGCATTTTTTATAATTTCTATTCTCTCATCACATTAATCCATTTCTAAAAATTTAGAATTGGGAGTACGAGTTTCAGAAAATATAAATGAAATTATTTAATATTTGAAGTCTTGGAAAAATATGCAATTAACAAATGAACTACACAACTTAAAATAATAACTACAATGGTACTTGAATCGGTTTGTTTGTGATATAATTCACTGAAACTTGTAAAAAATATCTTTCACAATGAAAATGATCAAACAATCATTTGATAATTGATAACTCATACTATTCGGCAACTTATTTTTGATATAGGTCATACCTCAGAATGCTCTTTCAATTCTTTTCAAAAGCAACAAGGAGAATCAACATAAATTGATAAACAAATAAATTACTCCATAACTAACATGTTTTTTTTTTCAACTTATTTATTTATGTAATGATTAAGGGGAGAAAATTTTTTAAATACTGTATTTATTTATTTTTATTTTTACAAATGCTATAGAATGTATTTTGGTGTGCTTCGTTTTAATTATTAATTAATGGGAGTACAATTATGTGTATATATATTTAAAAAGTACAATCATACATATAAATATATACATTGAAAATTTATTTTTGGGGTACAACTGTTGAACTAAAACATGTCGCTGATTAAACTCGGTTATTGGGCTTCATTCACCCCTACAAAACCGGTTTGTAAGGGTGGAGACCATCATCTTTATAGGCCTTGATTTCCAGTTGATATGGGACATTTTAACAAGCCCCCTCACGCGTAACGTGGAACTATATTCCAAACCACTATTTACAACCAACGATTTTGGGTGGCACCATCATCGTACTAGGTCGGCTTTGATACCATATTAAACTTGGTTATTGGGCTCCATTACCCCTACAAAACCGGCTTGTCATTTATAAACTGACATAGACCTCGATTTCAAGTCAACGTGCGATATTTTAACAATTTCCATTTTTATTTTATTTCTCGATAGACACGTAATATTGTACCAAATTCAATCATGGTCAAAACAATTTGCGCAACTATATTGAAGTATATATACCGTGTAGTATTTTCATGACACAACACGCATGCATGCATGCTGCAACTTCAATAATTCAGGAATATTATAAAAATGATATCTTCTTTTTCTGTGAATAAAGAATAAAATCGTACAAAAACATTGATTCTTTTAATAAAAGATAAGACCCAGAAGGGCACTAACTAAATTTATGAAATTTTTAAAAGAAGAAAAAGCGCATTAAATATAAATAATGGTGCGATGAATCCTCTTAATTAACATTTACCTAACTAGACAAAAGTGGCATATTGATATCATTGTCGGCAAAAGAAAATGATTGTGTAAGAAAAGCACTGGATTGAAGGGGAGCGGCCTAAAATGTGGGTTAATTACATTCATTAATTAAATTATAAAAAAAACACCTTTTTTTTTTTCAAGTTTAATTTCAAAATAGAAGAGGTGTCCATTTCCCTATGTTTTATGCATGAAAAGTTTCATTATATATATTTTCCCAAACCTCTACAAATTCACATCACACATAGTATAAATTGAGCCACAAATCCTTCAAATATAGAGGAGTAGAATTCATTTGAGGGCGAGAGGAATTTCATAATATTCCAATAAATGAGGAAGAATGAAAAGGGAAGAGTGAGACACGCGCCATGCCTGGCTCCCTGTATGCCACGCGCCGACGTCGATCCGGCGGCGGATCGGCGAAGATGGGCGGCGTATGAGGAGCCAAGCATGCTGTAAACCGCCGTCAACACTCTCTCTCCTCCTCCTTCTCCTCACGACGTCGTTATAGTATATGGCTTCTCATGGGAAAATAAGGTACGTGTAATTATATTTTCTTTTTTCTCCTTTTCTTTTAAAGGCTAATATCGACATATTAAGAATAAATAATCAAGAATTGGGTTGCAACGAAATTCTATATCTATACTTTTATTCTCCATGTTTTGAGCATTTTTGCAGTTTCAGGTGTACGATCGAAATGGAGGTGGTGGATTGATGATTACTTCAAACATATATATAAAAATAGTATGCAAGGGTCGGGAAAAACTCGATAGATTTTATGTAGTGCATTAAAGGATTAACAAAATACTATATCGTCATTCATTAATTATATATTGGAATTATATCTTATACTATATGATTTGTACTCTCTCCTGATAATTTATTTTATCGTGCTTGGCACACAATAAATGTGTCGTAGAAAGAGTGTATCTATATATATAAACGTGGCTCACAATGCAATAACAGTTAAAAAAAATCATATATGTATAGTGGGAATGGAGAGAACTTGATGCTACTTTTGGGGACAATTTATTCGTACAGAAATAACTGCAAAAATTAGGACCGAAACGGCTCTAGACAAAATAGTGTTGGTAAGATAAAAGCAACATAGCAAAAATTACTAGGCTAGTCGGGCACACAAGGGATCGAGCGCCTAGGCGATTTCTAGTCGTTATATAAGCGGTTAACTTTTTTTTAGTTTTTAACTTTTCATATTTTAAATTAGAATAGGATAAATAGATTATTAATTATTAAATTTTCATTCATCCAAAATTATCTTCCTATTTTTTTCGTCCAAATATATCCTTTAGTAATAATAAATATATGGTATCTTGTTATCAAGCTTTTTATGATAATGTTTTTATGAATATATATAGAACACATATAAAAAGAGTTATTTTGAGATCCTGTTTTCGACACTGAAAAACTTCGAATAAGCAAACAATTCCCCAAAGTTTTGCCTACATTATTGTCTTTATACTGCTCTCTCTGAATAGAAAATATTTAGAAAAAATATATTCTCATTATATGGATATTACTTTAGAAAAGAGTACGAGAGAGAATCATACTGTCCGGATTAGAAGTTATATGTTGCATATGGGCCTAGTCCTATATTTATGGGCCTAATCGTATACATTTGTGCTGTATGGCCCTTTTTATGTAATGTGGGTCGTTGCTTCATATGACAAAACTAACAATAGAATAGAAAATTAGAAAATAATTATAATATGAGAAATTCAATATAACTAATAATTCAATTGCAAGCTATATGTGATTTATGGAGAGGACTGACGTTTATAGCAAACTTCTTATAACCCCTTGATTCTAAACATTCACTCCTGAGGAGGTCTCATGTTAGACATCCTAAATTATTTACGCGAGTTTAGGTTTAGAATCCATGATTGATATAAGTTTGAGTCTAGAATCCAGGATTGAAATAAGTTTGGGTTGATGGAAACTATTTCGATCGACCTAACGCAAGTTTTTGCCTTCACTCCTCTATTCCTTTCTTTTTTGTCTATGCCAAAATTATGATCCACTTTTCTTATTTAAATATGCTTTAAATTTAGAGCCATTTAATCTAACCATATGTAGCCAGTAACATTCTTTGAAATTTTTAATTTTTCTTTTAAATTAATTAACTAATTAAGGGTATGCAAAGTAGGAAGATTTCATGTATTTCTAATTTCATATATTTCTTACTCCTCTAGTAAATACTTCATAGATTCTCGGGTTGAACGTATCGGTTAAATTCAATAAAAAAATGAATTTAGTGAATTTGGATGGTTGATATTTTAATTGAAAAAATGCAGTGAAATTTATGTAGTTTTCGTTGTTAAAATTTGAGGTAGAGATCCAAGTGTTTTTTCTAAGTTGTTTACTTTAGTCAACTGGGCTACTCCGCCGGATTGTAGGCTTGTTCAATCCAGCTACATGTTATTCAGTCCGGGTCAATTCGAGTTAAAATTTTTTTGAATTAAAAATTCTTAATATCAATCTTAATCTATTGGTTTTCTGACTAGTTCATCGGACCAGTAAACTTACGAATCCTTTTTATCTATATTTTTTCTTTACAAAAGTAATGTATCCATTTTATTATTTCAAAAATAATTACTTTCACATAAAGTTAATAAAGGCAGCTCCAATTACCATAAAAAATTCACAAAATATCAAACTATTAACTTTAAGTCCTACAACTAAATCTCTAGTTCTTTTCTTTCCGAGTCAGCACATTTAATCTCGATTTCGAGGAGCCAATGGGGAAACTTTATGTAATAGTTTCTGTTTTATTTTCAAAACAAGATTAATGATGGATGCTAAGATTTTAGTTTTGGGCGGATTCATGTTAGGAACGCCGGGGTCGATCGACCCCACGAATTTGGTTGCCCCCACAATAATTTCGGAAATTTGCTGGTATAAGCATGTATTTGATTATATATTTTCTTTTATATGCCTTGACTGTGGGATTCGTATGATTAAAAAAGTTAAAAGTATAATTGATTTTTCACGATTTTTAATTAGAATTTTTAGTTTTTAAGATAATTCTATCGTTTGCCTAGGTATGTACACACTATCGGCCCCACGAGATTCAAATTATGGGTCCGCCCTTATAATGCAATGCCTTTTTTTGCCTTCAGTTGGAGTATAGATTTATGTAAAATTTGCGTTTGTATTTGATTTTTAGTACTGGTTGGAGATGGTCCGTGTGACATCTTAGCATGTTGTAGAAAAAAATACGTAAAATAAAACAAGTTGGCATACACAATACCAGATTAAAATGTTGGCCACTATCGTGCAACTGTAGCTCACACAAAATCCTTATATTTACTGCAGTCTTGCCAGCTTCAATCTTCGTGACAACCTTTAATTAATCTATGAAAATTTAGAAATAAATCCATAAATCCGGTTGATTTTCTATATTCCCGATAACTTATTTTTTAAAAAAAAAAAATTAAACTTGTGAATCGAACCGCAGTCAAAAGTTAGCATGGAATCTCGAATCGTTATAATTTTGGAATAAAAATTGAAGCATTCAACTTGTTGCTATTGATATATGAAAGTCGTAAAAAACCCACATGCAATTGCAATTGGGCCAATATTATAGGAACCTATTTTAATTTTGATTTTCATTACAGTTGATCTGTTATAACGTTATTTTCACATGCACCCCCTTCTTTCTTCTTCATTTTAAAATATTTAACTCCTGTTTATTCGAATTTTTTTATTCTTCGAGTCTATTTTTTTTCTCAACGAAAAGGATTATTGTGTAAAAGCAATCGATCGCTCCACTATAAAATTGAAAAAATTTTCGTGTTGAGGCACCACACAGGTCCATCAATATTTGAAAGATATGTGAATTATACTCTATAAAGTACTACACGTTTTGAACAAAAGATGATTCATAAGAATTGAAGGTATCTTACAAACAAAGTAATATTCGATTGATTAACGTGAAAAGTGCACATAATTTAACAATAAAATCATCCACACCTTACATAAGAAGAAGATTGGATACGTTTCATGTGACACATTTAATAAAATATATACAAAAAGTACCATAATCCCAAAGATAAAGATTGAATAACTAATATATAAGCATGTAAAAAAAGCGAGTTACTTTGAGTATGTCACCAAATAATCAATCTATGCTAACTGAATTCGAAACCTCAAATGTTGAATCAAAACGTCAACTTCAGAATTCGGCAAACGCAAAATCATGGACCCCCACTTTTGACTTGTTTTCTGCGTGCCTAATTTATTACAATTAATTAAATTAAAAAGTATATATATATCCCTCACAGCCAGACACATATGCAGTTAAATAAATCCAAAGGCTGGCGGCCGATCAATCGTGGCCGTACATGTAGACGTGATCGACGGCCAGGATCACACGTGATAGGTGAGGTGGCCGGTAGATCGACGGCTGACATCATGCGGTGGCCGCCGTGTATCGCGCGTGCGGATATCCCAAATCACTTGATAATTGCTACTCTGATTATTACATTATTAATTAAATTAATCAGTCGCAATCGATTGTCGTGCATTGGATTAGTAAATTATTATTAATAATAATTTAAAATTGGGAGTTGATCATCAATATTCTGGATCACATGGAATGATGTCTCCTTCGTTAGAGGACAAATTCTATCACATTTTTTACTCGGGAGGAATCCCAGTGTTAATTTGTCTTCTTTTGTTTCATGTTGTTCTTCTGTGGATTATCAAAAATTCTGTTTGTGTGTATTATTTTGCAATAACTGTTGATTCTAGATTATTTTGATGGCTGCCCATTGAATCTTTTACGACAATTTAAATTAATCTTCGTTTTGATGAATAAAATAGGCTCAATTAATCACCTCCATCAAACATTCAGTAACAATATTTGTACGAAAAACATATGATCTTACGCGCAAAACTACACTTTTTCTACACAAAAATATAGGCTAAAAATTGGAATCAAGTAGAAAAAATCCAGGTAAATTGCAAAAAAAAACAAAAAGCAAAAGAGTATGCCCTAATGATAATCAACCAACCATAACGAACAACTAGAATTAAGACAATGAGCCCTAATCGTAGAATATAATTCTATTTCACTAGAAATTGAAAATTCCTTAAAATATTACAAAGCTCCGGATGATAAGACCAGTTCAGCAAATCGGGCCGTCAAATTTCTAATTGACGGTCCAGATTTAGTTGTTGCGTCATAATATAGCAAACGTGCAAAATTTAAAAGTTTATTTCATCGCATAATATCATAATCTTATTAAGAAATAGCTAGAGTTAGAACCGAGACATATATCTTTTCCCAAAATAACGTGCTTATACATTGTATGACAAAAAAAAAAAAGACCCATTTCACTAAATAGTACCAGATCAAGAAAATTGATTAAACTTATTGGGATTATTATTTTTTTAATTTTGATTTTTGGTTTCTGCTCAAACATATCCAAACAAAATACATATGATTTTGCAAATAAATCAGTTCGGCTTAGACTATTTTATAATATGCGATTTTATAACCCATATTTTAAATTTTATTACCACATTGAGACTGATTTCGAACCTATTCAACATGATCTGTGCCATATCATTTTGAGGTCCAAAACTTGAAATTGCAAATAATACGTGAAAATTTGACAATCATCAAAGAAGTTGTTAATCTTTAGGAATTCGACACTCCGATCAAGATTAAACCAAACAAGATAAAATGGTGAATGACCTTGAAACCAGGATACTATATTAGAAGAATTCGAGTAGAGATTAAATTTGATGAAACAATTAATTATTCATTATTATTATTATTATTACTAAAGAGAAGATAGTTTTTATGCCATCTTTGTTGAGGGACCTTCAAGCACAAATGCTTCTTACTCGAGTTGTTTATAAGTCCTCAAGACTCGAAGCATGCGTAGTCTTCGAGCTGTTTCAAAGCTTTTGGCTCTCGACCTGCTTAAAAGCCTTAGAGCAGTTTCAAAGCCTTTAATCTTTGAATGCTATGGTGGATTGATGATAAGACGAACTGTTTGTATGTGATAATAGAAGCTAGTTATCATAATAATTCATTGAGATGACAGTGATCTCCTGGTGCTACGGGATATTAATTTGCTTTTACACATGCTCAACGTAGTGATCCATAATGATTTTTTGCAAACTGATTCTAATTCTGAGTAATCATATCCACACTTAAAATGAAAAATATTGCCTATGCTTGAAACTGAACGAGATTGAGAAGTCAAGTTACTAGGATTGTTTGTGTATTTTTATTTCAACTTTCTTGAATCTCTGTTTTAAAATTGTCCCAACAACATCCTAATCACCGTTTTATTCACAACAGTTACTATTGCTATTAATATTCTTATTTACTAATTTGTCAATCTTAAAAAAACACAAATGTTGATATGTATTAATTTAGCACGGTTCGAAAATGAAGTGTTTAATGTTAAAAAATATTACTGCATTCCGATTTCCGTGTAGCCGTTTTACTTCCAAAGTCAGCTCCCTCTTATTTTCTCTCTCTAAAAATCAACCATTTCTCCCTCACATTTAATTTGTCAATTTTTCTGAACAATATTTAAAAACTTGAGGGATCAACATATATACTGCAGGATTTCTACCTTTCTTAAGCATGTGCAACCACTTGATGGAGAATTATCAAGGCGATTTAGCTGACATACTCCGCCCCACCGTAGACGGCGGAATTACTGCCGCCGCCCCGCCTAGCGGGCAGTCTTTAAGAAATACACTCTTCGAACAAGCTGATCAAGATTTTGGCCATCCATTTTCCTTCGTCAGAGATCCACTCATGCAAAATATAGACGCCGCTCCACTTTCAGAGTTGTTCCACGGCGGCGGCGGCGTTGGAGTGAATCGTGTTCATGGAGTTGTTGACGATGAGATGAAGAGACCTACAAGCATCTTTTCGAGGATGCTGCAGATCTCTCCCACTGAGAATCTGCCACCTTCACCGTGTGATTCTCAAGCGCCGCCGGGGAGAGGGGTGGAGGG
>AYJT01036749.1:0-15756 GCA_001278415.1 Ocimum tenuiflorum
ATGACCTTTTCTTAGTTGGGCTACTGGACCCCTTGATTGTCTTGATGCTAGTGGACTGCATGGCGTCCTCCATCTCACTTAGCAAAGCATCAGTGGTCTTCTTCTTCTCAGCTGCTGCTTCCTTAATTGAGAGCTTGTTGGAGGGGAGTTGATCTTGGTGAGCATGATGTCACCTTCGTCTGAGCTAGGAGGAGAGTTGTATTCCTCATCTGAGGTAGTTTTCTTGGCTGGCTTGACTGGCCTCTTTGCCTTTGGATTTCTGGTAAGTTTCTTGGCGAAAGATGGAGGAATAAAGTCAAAGCTTCCTAGTTCCTTCCTGAGACCTACAGCTGGCACCAGCTTCCCCAGCATAGCTAATGGTGAGACCAAATTGCACGTCCTTCTCAAAGATGTGAGTTTCTGGAATGCTCGTATTTTGGTCAACATTTTCCAGCATTTTGTTGAAGACAAATTCGGCCCAATTTGCCTCCACTCTATCATCGATGGCCATTATGGCCTGCCTTGTACTTCTTCAACGATAGCTCTACATTTGTGCTAAGATCACACATGATCATCTTGTTCACTATGTCGAGAAAGATGGCGTAAAAATGACTGAGAGATCCCTTGGGATCTCCATTTCTTTGTAAGATCTCTCCAGCATTGCCATTGATTGTTCTCTGGCTCGTCCGCATTATCCAGATACGTGGCAATATGGCGCCCTTTGAGGGATAGGCCAAATGTTCGGAGAGAAAGACTGGGGAGACAGTAATCTTAACCCCATAGACTTTGGTTGTGAAGGAGCCCAGATCCTTCGTGATCTTTGCTCTCTTGTAGAATTCAACCACCAACTCTGGATAGGAACACTTGGGGGGCTGAGGTCCACGAATTTCAATAAGAAGCCTTCTGCAGCTTGGCTGCCATCTTCTCATATTCATCCGGAGCCTCTTTATATTGTTTCTTTAGAGGAGGGAGATTGAGGATCTTATTCTCCTGAACTTTTAGTTGTCTGCGCTCTGCTTCTATCAGTTCTCTGCACCTTGCTTTACAATGGTGAGAAGGTCAACCAGAGGGATGGCTTCTGGTATCTTCTTGGGGGTTTGTTCTTGGGAAGCCATTGAGAAGGTTTGAGAGGTATGAGAGTTCTGAAAGGGATTAGGGCTCAAAGGAAATACAAAGGTTTAAAGGTGATGAGAATGGAAAATCTCGATCAAGGGGGTGTGATTTCCTTATATAGGTTTTTTTGGCAATTGATGGATGACTGAGATTGAGGGGACTGTCGACATCCAACGGTCCAGATCAGCTGTCCTCTGCACTGTGTAGTTGCCTTTACACGTGGCAGTTTCCCATTCGTCCTTCTCGGTGGGCAAATCTCATTGCATTAATGGCGCATTTATATCATTCAAATTTTGAATTAAACGACATAAGTGCAGCAGAAATAATTTCCTTCGAAGACAGGTTTCCCCTAAGTATGAGATCCTTAAAAACTGAGACCTGGGACTCAATTCAAACTTTGTCAATTGTAACAAAGATAGTTGAAAAAAAAAATCTTAACCAAAATTTTCGAAACCCGGAGCTGAGAGCTAGGACTCAGCTGTGAATTCCCTACTGAGGAACTGACAACTGGCTAGGTCTTCAGCGTCCCACTCAGAGTGATCAACTCGATAGCTGACAGTATCCTCACTCAGTTCTTAGTAAATCAGCTGAGTGCTGGGACTCAGCTGACTAACACCTCTTGAAAATCTCGATAAACAAGATAACTAAGATGTTATTACTTGTTATCAATTCAGCTGAGAGCTAGGACTCAACTGTTTGATACCACTTAATAGACACAAGATAAACCAGATAATTGAGAGCTTGGACTCAGTTATCCTCCAATTGTGGCTTTGATAGCTGACAACTGCGAGTTGGGGCTCAATTGTCTGATTCCACCTGTAGACATCACTTGTTAAATAACCTAGTTGAGAGTTGGGACTCAGCTATCCTATATTAACCAAACTTCTCACTCTTCTCCTTCAGCTAGCATGTCCAACTCTAACAGACCTAGTTGTAGACACAACTCTTTGAATCTGGACTCCTGAAGGGGCTTGGTGAAGATATCTGCAAGCGGGTTCTTAATCTTTACATAAGCAATTGGCACATCTTTCTTCTCCACATGATCCGAATAAAATGATGTCAGATGTCGATGTGCTTTGTCCTCAAGTGATGAACTGGATTCTGAGTGATAACTATAGCATTGTCGCAAAATATAGGAACAACTTCAGTTGGAACCTTTTAGTCGCGCAGTTGTTGCTTGATCTAAAGTAGTTGAGCACAACAGCTGCCTGCAGCTACATATTCCACTTCAGCTGTAGAGGTGGCAACCGAATGTTGTTTCTTGTTGAACATCGAGATTAGCTTGTTACCAAGGAACTGGCATATTCCGCTGATGTTTTTTCTATCAATCCTGCAACCTCCAAAATCTGAATCTGAGAAGCCTTGTAGATCCAAGTTGTCATCTCTAGGATACCAAATTCCTAGGGTCTCAATTTCCTTCAAATAGTGGACAATCCTCACAGGTGCATCCATGTGAGACTTCTTTGGGTTCGACTGGAATGTCGCTCACACTCCAACTGTGTAGCTGATGTCGGGTCGGCTGACAGTTAGATATAATAGAGACCCAATGATGCCTCGATACGCTGTATGGTTGACCTTCTCTCCTTTGTCATCAAGTGTCAGTTAGGCACTTTTACTCATGGGAATCCTGAGAGTTTTTGTCTTCTCTAGGTAATATTTCTTGATTAGCTCATGGGTATACTTCTGCTGGTTTATAAAGATTCCTTCTGGCATTTTCTTGACTTGAAGTTCCAAGAAGTAGGACATCTTACCCATCATGCTTGTCTAAAAGTTACCTTGCATTAGTTGGGCAAACCTTTCACACATAATTGGATTTCTAAGCTGAAGATGATGTTGTCCACATAGATTTAAACTAAAGGCATGTTGCCATTATCCTCAATGCGAAAGAGAGTCCTATCAATCCTTTCTTTCTCGAATTCGTTCTTCAGCAAGAATTGGGACAAGGTTTCATACCAGGATTTGGGAGCTTGCTTCAAGCCATAGAGGGCTTTCCTCAATTGATCAACCTTGTTCCCTTACTCAAAGCCCAGTAGTTGTTCCACATAAACTTCCTCAGTCAGCTTGTCATTTAGAAAAACACTATTCACGTCCGTTTGATAGATGATGAAGCGTGGTGAGTCGCATATGCTAGGAACAGTTTGATAGCTTCAAGCCTTGCGACTGAGGTAAAGGTCTCGTTGAAATCGATTCCTTCACACTAGGCATATCCTTTGGCTACCAGTCTCGCTTTGTCGCGGGTCACGACGCCATTTTCATCATGTTTGTTCTTGAAAACCCATTTGGTACTGATGACCTTCTGATGATTGGGGTGGTCCATCGAGTATCTTACATTATTGCGGATGAATTCTGCAAGCTCTTCTTGTATGGTTAACATCTGATCGGGAGATGCAAGAGCTTCCTCCAACTTGGAAGGCTCTATCTGAGACAGAAAGCAAGTGAAGAAAGTTTCCCATGATCTTGTGTGGAGTGGGTCAACTGCATCGTCCAAAATGTCTTCAGCTGGGTGATCTCTTAGCCAGAGAGGCAGTTGGATCACTTGAACTGGTATGAGCTGGGCGTCAGAAGGATGAAGTTCTACAGTTGGGACAGGGGCATCAGCTGCAATTGGAATGTTCACCAAATTATCGGATGAGTTGAACTCCTCCGTCATAGTTCTTCCTTCATGAACTGGGGTTCCACTGGTTTCCTCCGTCTCAGTTCTCTCGCCTAGAATTAGGGTTCCAGTGGTTAACTCCATCTCAGCTCTTTCATCAAGGGTGAGGTTCCAGTGATTTCCTCTGTCTCAAGTGAGGTTCCAAGAACATCTTCAGCTGGGCTGGGTCAGACTGGAAATGGATGAACTGCTATGGTGTTGTCTTTAGCTGGGCCTCTATCTTGAATTGAGGTTCCCCCTGCTTCAATTGCACCTTCAGTTGGATCTTGAATTGAGGTTTCTTGTAAGATCTCAACGAGAACTTCTGCTGAGGAAACTGAGTTCTGAGGGATCTTGAATTGAGGTTTCTTGAATTGAGGTTTCTTGAATAGACCCTCTCAGCCGTTTGGACTCCAGCTGAGGAAACTGAGTTCTGAGTACCAAAAATGTTCTAGCTGGACTAGTTAGTTGCACACCACGGGTGTTGCACAACTGATCATCAGCATCGATTTCACTTCTACAGTGTTCCACAAGAAGGGTTGTCTAGTTGAATACCTAAACGCCTTGTGAGAGGGGTATCCATATCCAAGAAACACACCCTCATTAGCTTTAGGTGAATACCCTTAACTTAGACTTCCCATTGTTATGAATATAACATGGACAACCGAAAGCTCTAAGATGAGTTAAGGAAGGCTTACGATCTTTGTACAGCTCATAAGGTATTTTATTCAGTTTAAGATTGAGGGAGCTGCGATTATGAGTGTAGCAAGTTGTGCTGACTGCTTCAGCTCAGTAGCTTTTACCAGTTTTAGCCTCAGATAACATTGACCTTGCATCTTCCTTTAGGGTCCGATTCTTTCTTTCTACAAGTCAATTCTATTGTCGGGTTCTTGGGGTTGAATGCTCATGACTGATACCTTGTTCCACATAGAAATCCATAACTGGTCCATTGCAAAATTCTATCCCGTTGTCGAATTTGATCCTTATAACTTTCTAGCTTTTCTCATTCTGAACCCTCAGGATCAGCTCCGGTAACAACATCTTCACCTTAGATTTGTTCCACATAAACTCCACCCAAGTGAATCTTGAGAATTCGTCTATAACTACCAAGGTATAGCACTTCCTGACGACTGAATGAGGAGTAATTGGGCCAAATAGATCCATGTGAAAAAGTTCCAGAACTCCGGTCGTGCTTGGCTCAACGGTTTTTCCTTTGAACGAGGCCTTGGTCTGATTACCCAGCTGGCAAGCTCCACAAACTCCTTCTTTCTTCATGACCTCTGTTGGCAGTCCTTCCACCTAGTTATGCTTCAAATGGTTGATCGTCTTGAAGTTCAGGTGGTTTAGTCTTTTATCCCAAAGCCAGTTGGTCTCTGTAGAACTTCGAGAAACATGACAAGAGTTGGAGCTGCCACTGTTCCAATCAACAATGTACAAACCACCTCGCCTTATTCATCTAAGGACTACGTCCTTGGAGATCTTGTCCTAGATGTAGCAATTGTTCTTCGTGAAAACCATCCTATACCCGTTTTCTCTAAGTTGGCTAATGCTCACTAGGTTGTGCATAAGATCTGTGACCAGTGAAACACCTTGGGGTAACTCCATTGATTGTGAATGTGCCTAAAGCAACTATCCTTCTTTTAGAGTTGTCCTCGAATACTACTAACGGCTCATTGATTAGAATAACATTTTCCATGTAGTCCTTATTCCCAGTCAGGTGCCCTGAGCAGCTGCTGTCCAAATTCCAAAGTTCAGTTGACCTCCGTGGCTAGCTGCTCTCTTCTATGACCTGCAATCACAAAGAATACGGTTAAGGTACCAGTCTTACTTAGGGTCCTGAGGGGTTAGTACATGTATGAACCCTTTCGCAATCCACACTTGTTTGATTTTTAGAACTTAGACCTTTTGGATAGCTTGTTTCACTGCCTTCTTTTGTTGTCTTTTCACAAAATGCACCCTATTGTGATGTTTTATGTTAAAACTTGAATTTTTGTGTGAGTTTTGCTTTGGAACTGAGTTCTTAGAAAAACCTTGGGGGTGGCCCCAAATATGTCTTGGCAGCTACCTTGGACTTCTTTAGATTAAATCCAAGTCTAGGGCGGTGAGCCTTTCTACTTTGCTAGCTAGTCTAAGAATTTTTTAGTACTTGTTGACTTGTAGAGGACCTCCAATTAGGTCTTCCTGAATTGGGATATCTCCAGTTAGCTTTCACATAACTGGGAGGTCTCCAGTTGGGTTTCCCTTAAGTGGGGTGTTGAGGAGGTGATACCTCAGGTGGCTAAGGTTTCCTCAGCTATTTAGTTTTGGGAAGGTCAGCTAACTTTTTAATCAGCTAGACCTTCTTCAGCTGAGCAGTTTTGAAAACTTCAGCTGGCCTAGAAGGTTGGCCAGTTTGTATTTCAGCTGACCGAAATACAATTTTATACTTGCATTTGTTCATGCAAGAATTAGTTTTGTCATTCAAAGCAAATGGATCATGACCTAACTATTCTTTTCAGTGCATGGTTTTTGGATGCTTAGGAGATGCTCTAAGTCTCTCGAACTTTTATTAAAAGATAAAAAGTCTTTTCTTTTACTTGAGGTTTTTAGTTTTTAGGGATTCCAGCTCAGCTGTGAGTTTTTCAACGTCAGTTTGAGAGTTGATTTTTCTTCGCTTATTTTTTCATTGACTGTATCTAAAGATTGAGCTTTTTCAAGTTCGGAAGTCAGTTTTAAAACTTGCTCTTTCAAAGATGTATTTTCATTTCAAATTTGTGTTTGTAGCATGCGCATATAATCAAAATATTTTGAAAGAGATTCAAGTGAGAGATCCTCACAGTCAGAATGACATGACAGTGAGTCCTCGTTTTCATGCTCAACTAGATGCAGAGTTTGGGAGTATCTGTTACCTCATTCTCAAGTGAGGCAACCTCGATATCTTTCAACTGAATGTCAGCTATGAAAGCTATAAAAGGCTCATCATCATCGGAGCTGACTGCTAATTCCGAATCTACCTCATCATCGTAGGGAATGTCCAGCATCTCAGTTCTTGTTAGCATGGCTTGCACGTAAGCCTTGGACACCCTTTTCTGGAAGCTCTTCTTCAGCTTTGCTCTTTCCACTTCTCCAAAATGAGGACAATCAAACTTGAGATGGTTAGGAGATTACATTGAAAGCACGTGTGCTACTGCCTTCTAAAAACTGAGGCTTCTCAAATTTCTTTTTTTCTTGAGCAGTTGTCTGAATTCTACTTTTGGCTTTCTCCAGCTTCCTTGTGAGGATCCACATCTGCTCCTCAAGATCTTGAACAGAGGTGGTTGGAGACTTCTCAGCTGACATTGAGGGTTTGTCAGCAGGGTTGAAGATGAGAATGGTTGGCGCAGGGGCTTGTGCAGGGAAAAAGTCTTCTTTGCGATGAACAAGGTCGCATCCTCCAACTTCGACTGTTGGGTTGTCTTCTTTGCTTCGTGCTCGTTCAAACGAGCCAAGTCAAACTCATGTGATGGCAAGGAGGTGAACATATCCTTAGTTGGTATCTTTAACAGATCTCACTCCTTGAGATCTGTCAACTTGATGGACCAGTCGTCTCTTGGCATCCTGCCAAGATCTTTGTGTTGAGCTCCGCAACTGGGTACTATCTGCTCAAAGCTATGAGCTCACTGACGATAGAGTTGAAATATGCCTCCATCTACGCAATATTTTCTCCTTTTAGCATTGGGAAAGATTCATATTTCTCTACGCAAACTTGGAGTTTATTCTGGGTGATCTACTCGGATCTTTTGCAAAGCTCCTCAAGAAAATCCCAGATTTCTTTGGCGGAATCACAATAGGTGATATCCTTCATCCGGTCCTCACCGAGGGTTGAAAAGAGGATATCTTGCACTAGATATTCCAGTTAGTGGTAGCGCTTGTCCTCAATCGTCCACTCAGCATGAAGCTTCTCAACATATTCCGGTTAGCTGTACTTTCCAGGAATGATATTGATCTTTGTGATGTTTACCGACCCCTCGGATATGAATTCCCACATATCTTCATGCTGGCTGAGAAGATAAGTTTTTAATGTGCCTTTTTTCAGCTAGTATAGTTTTCGATCGAAAACCTTGGCAGTCTGCTTGTGACTCCATATCTTCTCTCTCAAAATCACAGATCCTGCTCGCAACAAATTAATGAAATGGATCTGGTCCAGAGAGACTCAAAACAGTTAGTCTTTTGGACCAACAACTCTGATACCACTTGTTGGTCCCAAATCAGAGTAATAATACAAGTTGCGGAAGCATTAGAAAATAAGTGTGGAAAATAAGTGTGTGTGTGTGCCCGATTTTATCTCTCCTGACTTGTGAGCAAGTCAGCTGAGTTTGTTTAGTTATACTCCAGCAACTATCGGTAGTTGGGTTTCAAATAAACACTTAGAATGAAATAAATAACTTAAAGCAATAAATAAGACATGATATTTATAGAGGTTCAGATCTTAAAATCCTACGTCCTCTATTCCTTCTCCACGAAGGGAATCCACTATAGTTGTTAGTACATGGTGAGTTAACACAGTTTACAAACAAATTATCTTCTCCAACGGGAAGCTAATACCACTTCAAGTCGCAGGCACTACAGTCCTTTGAATCTTTACCGAATCCACTCCTGGGCTTCTTAGATTGCAAGGTAAAGGTTTTTGTTCTCTTCACGAATGTTGGATGAGTTGGTTGGTTTCCTTTCTCATATGGAAATCTGAAGAAAGGGTTTCAAAAACCTTAACTGAGAACAACTTTAAGTTCTCCCGTGAGTTTCGAGTTTAAAACTCGGAAGGCTTAGAGAGAGAGAGTTAGTAGATTGCTTGATTCAATAGTTTTGGTTTCAATAGTCTTCTCTCTTCCTTTGACTTCTCCATTTGTAGGCCTAATCTGAATAGTAGTCGTTGGAAGGCATAGGACAAATGGTGAAGTCCATCGTCTGAAAATAGAGTCATTGTTGTAATTCCAGCAAGCTTTATCAGTTCTTTATCCACCGGTTCGTCAGCTTTCGGCTATTGTCCGCTGGATAATAACCGCTGTTCGAATGCCTTTTTAGAAAATATTCCAAAAGTCAGTTATGAACATTCCTCTTTTGTCTCAGTTGTTTGGGAGACAGCTAGGCTTGATCTCAGACTTGATCTGAGAGATTACGCGGATGTCAGCTCTCTTTTTGGAAGTCAGCTTTGGGGTCAACTTGTCTTTTGCTCAACTGTCAGTTTAGAATGAACTGTAGTTAGTTTGCCTTTTAATTGATGGATTAGTTGTAGTCTTTAATCTTCACGGCTGATGAGGTCAGCCGTGAACCCTCACAGTTTTAGTTCAGTTGAACTTGATCTTCTAAAAATTTGAAGTCTTGAATCTTCCAGCTTCAGCTCTCAACGAACCTAAGCTATTACAATACAATCTTATACATCATTACATTCTAAGATCAGTTCTAATTTAATGACATGGTTTTTTACATCATCAAAATATTCTAATGCCTAACAATGTTTAAATAGTGTATCATGTTTAATCTAAACACACAATCTCCAATTTTGAGTTCATTATATTATATTATGCATATATTTATAATTAATGGACAATGTTTGAATATAATGCATATGCATATAATGTAAAATTTAATTAATTGTAAAGCCCAATATCTTTGGATATGATGCCTAATATTTCTACATATAATGGAGAATTTGTGTGAATATATTGCATGTATTTGTGCTAATCATGGAATCTTTACAAATGCATATTCTAAGAAAATTAAAAATTATATTATATTCATATGAATTATTATACATTATAGCTATTATGTTGTGTCATTTCATCCAACAAATATATTCAATAGAGAATTTATTTAAAAGCTTGTGAAATTACCTTAAATTTGGTATATAATATTTGTAAAAATAAATTAAATTGAGTGAGCTAGTAATTATCGTTTAAAGTTTTAAATAATTTTAGATGATAGTGGAAAAAGGAAAAAAAAAGGAAATATAATGCATATTTCCATAATTAACCCTTGAAATCCAATAATGTTAAATGTTTGACCTATAATGCAGACGAAAATTATAAAGCCTTGCCCATTGATCCTCCAAGTGAATGCTCGAGATTTATTCTTAGTTATCCCTCCGAGGATTTATTAACATTTGATGAAATCTGCACACACATATATAAACACATATACATATACATATATTGTTAGGGATAAAATCAATCCAATTCTTCTATAGTCGGCCCAGAATCAAGACACCTTTAGGCCCATCATAAGGCCCAAAGAATTTGCACAAGTCCATGTCCAACACCTAAGGATCAAGGTGTGAACCTCGAACCTGATCAAACCTCGAGGTCCATCAGCGAATGGGTTGTGCCTCGAGGTCCTTCAGGCAGGGGAGGATCGACTCCACACACCAACTACTTCGACCATGCCGAGATCGTAGGAGCAGTTACCAGCACACGACCGCATACCCACTACCCACATTTATAGCATAATAACTATCACCCCCCCCTCCCCCGATATAAATAGGATCCTTGTGTACAATATAAAGGGGATCAATTTTCGCTAATAATACTTTATTTTTAACATTACAGTTATCGGTATATTCAATTCATTTTCAAACTTTTGCTTCGCGATCATCTAGAGGAAGTTCTTTCTTTATTACGAAAAATCAAACATCAACATTGGCGCCGTCTATGGGAAGTTTTTGATAAGATGGTAACGAGTAAAGCATCCCAACACTCACACTCGCCAATGGAAGCAGTCGCGGCCATTGTCGATGCCAAACTGGCCGAGTACCGCCTCAAGCACGAGGAAGAACTCAAGGCCTTGGAAAAAGAAAATCAAAGACTAAAGCTGATGATGGAATCCACTGTCAAATCTCGTGACATTAGCCCATCAAGGACCAAAAAAGGGAGCAGTTACCCGCCCCTTACGACTAAGAGTCTCATCGATGAGCTCGACATCGCCGTGGAAGAAGTAGGTGACGAGGAGGACGATGAATCTCCCCAGCGGAGCAGATCAGTCTCACACCAATCAAGGGAGAAATCATCGGATGAACTGGAGAATTGTCTCTTGCGTTCCTCTCGTTGATTGCGCTTTGTGAACCCCACCCCTCGGTCCAAAATGCAACTCGGGGACCACAAGAGTGGGTCACGAGGCAAATAATCAGCCAAGGAAGTCTATGACGACATAGTGGAGCACCTCAAGAATATCGAGGGTGGGTTCGCGCATCTTCCAGGAATGATGCCTCAACCGAGGCGGATCAATCGTGGGAGCTTCGTCGATTCCTTCTTCATAAGGGAACTTGACACAGACCCTCTCCCGCAACAATTCACGCCCCCCAGATGGTCCAATATGATAGGACCACCGACCTGGATCAACATATCAAACTCTACAAGCAACACATGGTCACCCTCAGCGTCCCGATGCAAACAAATGAGGTGTGCATGTGCAAGGGATTCGGGGCCACCTTAGCCGGACCCACCCTGGAATGGTTCGTACGATTACCCAATGGATCGATCAACTCTTTTGCAGACCTTCACTTAAAGTTTGCAAACTACTTTGTGAGTAGTTGGGCCATCGAGAAATGCCCCGATGACCTCTTGAATACATGCGAATATTCAATAGAGAGAAGAACTCGGATAAAATTAATCCAATTCTTCTATAGTCGGCCCAAAACCAAGATGCCCTTAGGTCCATCACAAGGCGCAAAGAATTGGCACAAGTCCAGGTCCAACGCCTAAGGATCGAGGCGTGAACCTCGAAACTGGTCAAAACTCGAGGTCCATCACCGGATAGGTCATGCCTCAAGGTCCCTCAGACAGTGGAGGATCGACTCCATACACCCACTACTTCGACCATGCCAAGATCGTGGGAGCGGTTACCAGCACACGACCGCATACCCACTACCCACGTTTGTAGCATAATAACTGTCACCCCCCTCCCTCCCCTGTATAACTAGGACCATTGTGTACAATGTAGTGAGGATCAATTTTTGCTAATAATACTTTATTTTTAGCATTACAGTTCTCGGTATATTCAATTTATTTCCAAACTTTCGCTTCGTGATCATCCACGGGAAGTTCTTTCTCTATTACGAAAAACCTAACCTCAACAATATACATATACATATTCTTAGCACCTAATCTTTCCGCTCTCTTTCTCAATATATTTTTTTCGCAGATGATGATTGATGAAGCTAGAGAAATGTGTGCACACCCATGGATGAAAGAGGCGTTGGATGAGCTTGTATACCAGTTCAAGCCCCGACAAATGGCGGAGGAAGAGGGTGTGACATTGTGTTGATTGGAGCTATGCAGAATTGAAGAATGAAGAAGATGATGTTGAATGACTTCCAGTTTTAGTTGATGTTGCTTGGATGGATGATGGATCTAATTCAAGATGATATTTGATTAATTGATAGAATATTAGTTGCACAATTAGGTAATAAGTTATCCCGATTAGGGGATTTTATTCCACTTTTTGAAATTTAGGTTAATATATCCTAATATTTTGTCCATTATAATTTTATATCCTCTATCCATTACGGTGTCAAGACATTGTCATATCACACATTAGGGCCGACGCAGACACCAATGTGTATTAAATATGTTTTAATATTTTTGACATAAAATGACGTCATTTTATTTAAAAAAACAAACAACGTTGTTTTCACTCAAGCTCACAAACGGTGCATTTAGGGATTAGGGTTCTCCACCAAGCCTTTTGATGAATGGATAATCTTCAAACAAGACGTCAGTGATGTCTTACCCCTCACCCCTGGTAGCGTAACCGCCACGACTACATCTATGGAGGAAAGGGGAGGCTCCAGCACAAGTGGCCAGTTGAGGATGGCAACGATGATGCACTTCACTGGTTTACAAAAATTCTTCGTGGTGGTGAGCCCTAATTTTGGAATCGTAAGGTCAGCATTATTGTCGATGGTCTCCGAATATCTTGACTCTCACAATAATGACGTAGGAGAAATTGTCGGATCTGATGAATTTAGAGTTTGGGATTTGAGAGGAGACGGTTTCTATTGGTCCCAAATCAAAATATAAATAAAATGTTGAATTAAACTTAGGGCCTAGTTGTATAACTGACTTAACCAAGTTAGTTATAACTTAGAAAAATTTAAGTTTAATAGTTATTTAGTCAATTTTTGAGTATACACTAATAACTCAGTTATCAGGTTTCAAGTCAGTTAGAGTTTAGAGAAATTTGAAACTGAAAGCAGTAAACAACACAAAATTTATAAAGGTTTGGACCAAACTATCCTACCGTCCTCTCTTTCTCTAGAATTGAAAGGTTTCCATTATCAACTTTTGTTTCGGTGTTTTGAACACGGATTACAAAGTGTCGATCTTTTTGATTGTTGGGCTTCACCGCTCAGGGACTCATGCATTGCAGTAGACAGAGCTTGATTGGAGATCTATGGCTTCTGCTGGTTGAAGGTTTTAATTCTCTTCGAGAATATGAAGTTGGTTCTCAGACGAATGCATGGGGAATCGTCTCGGCATCTATTTCAAGAAAAGTTCTTGAGACAATTCTGCAGATTCTGGTGATAGTCAAAAAGTTATCTTGTATTGAAGAACACAATGAGTATTTGGAGAGCAATTGAGAGAATTTAAGTTCGTAGAAAGAGCAGATGATTAGTAGCTTTTGAAGTAAATACCAAAACTAAGGTCTAGTTTTTATAGGCTCTCCATAAAATAGATTCGTTCAGGGGTTTGGTGAGTACTTGGCAGTCCAACATCGTTTTTCAGCGATGTAAAAGCTATCGTTGATATGTCGGTATCTATTGGTCTCTTTTGCGTAGCCTTTTTCAGCGATTCTGCAGTTTTTCAGGATCTTTAACCAGCGGTCAATGGATATTCTCTATACTCACTGGACAATGACTATGTCGAACTGCTCGTTGAAAACCTAGTTTGTTAGTCTGAGGAAGATTAGTTCTGAACGTTCCCTAAACTGAAGTGACTTTTTCTTTTTTCTGATCTCAGTTATCTTCACAAAAAACTGGTCAGTTGTAACTAGGTCAGTTATCTCTTAGACTTGTCTGTTACTTCTCTCAAAACCGTGTTGTTCTCTCGTAGAACTGTCAGTTCTAGTTCATCAGAACTAAGTCGGCTATCTCAGTTCTGGTTCCCTCCCCCCCCGGTAATATGATCGTTCAAGTCTTGAGGTCTTCAGTCTTTAGTTTATTCGATCTTTAATCTTCAGAACTATGCTAAATTACAAGCTCTAGACTATTACAATGTATTACATTAATAAACTCAGATAAAAAACAACTTAAGGATTTCCTAACATTATTCAAAACATACATATTTCTAACAACTTTCGTGTTAGGATCGACTGTATTTGAAATGGCATTGAGTATGGTGGTTCCGATTGTGAGATTTTTGGAGTCAAATCCATGCCATGTGCTGGTCTAGCTGCCGAATTGGAGGCCGAGGTTGATGGTGTGGGTTCCGGCGACTGAGATTGGGGAAGAAGAAGAAGGGTGTGGGATTGTTTGCCGTTTTAGAGATTGAGTAAAAACAACGTAAGTTTGTATCTGAAACATTAAATAATATATTTAATAGATATCAGTAGCCACGTCAGCGCCAACGAGTAAGTTAACGTGTGACAAGTCAATTTCTTGACACCATAATGGATGGATGATAAGAAAATCATAATAATAGGGCCATTAGGGTCATTTATTCCAAAGTTCGGACAATTAGGGGATTTTATCCTGCTTCTTTGAAATCTAGGGTGATTTATCTCAATGTTTATTCTGTTATGATATTTTATCATCCGTTAATAAAGGTGTCAAAATATTGCCACGCCACACATTATTTTGCTCGTTGGCGTCGATGTGGCGCCAACGTGTATTAAATATTTTAAACAATTAGGATAACTTATCCCAAAATTTGCTCGATTATAGGATTTTATTCCCTATTTTAAAAAAATCCAAAACCCATAATTTTATTCCCTTTTCCACCATAGATGTCGGTAAATAGGTCGCTCCTTATCAATGGACGGTAGAGGTGGGAATAGGTCATGCTACCCGACAGGGCCTTGGACCTAGCCTGACCTCTTTATTAATGAGGCCAGGCTTGGGCTTGTTAAATAGCATATATATTCAAATAAGCCAGGCTCAGGATTAACAATAAGCCTTTATAGCCCAACATGTCGGTTTGTTTAAGAATATATTATATGATTTATTCAATATATATTTTATTTATATCAATAATATATTTATTATTCAATACATTTACTTAAAAATATCATCTAAAAACCTAAACCCTAAATTTCTGTTTGTCGTTGTTCTGCACCCCCTCTCTCTTCTTTTCACTCCTTTTCCTCATCAAGTCGCTGCCGCCGCCGCTGCCGCCGCTATTGACTTGCCCAAGTTGTCTTGCCTCCGATGATACAACAACGTTGTGGCTACCATCGTTGGGTCATCGCTGCTCCATTTTGTTGCCATCATTGTCCTATATTTTTCAGCCCATCGATGCCTCTCGTGCTTAGCTACGTTGTTCCCGTTTTCTCTAGGTATGTTTTTTTTAATCTCTTTTGCCACTCTTTTTACAAGATAAGGCAGCGTTCAGATTTTAGATCAAAATTGCTTCTGCAGAAAGTAAGAAACTTTGTCAAACCTCATGGGCTTTAATGTCCTTTTCGATTGTAGTTGGCTAATCAATTTTCATTGATTTCTTTTGTTTGATTTAGGACTAAAATAGACGCGACGCATATGTGTTTGTCACTATCTGATTATTAATACCTTAATTACAAATTAAGATTGATGTAGTTTTATTAGATTCTTAATTAAAAAAGTTGAGGCTGCTGCACTCATAGATAATGAGGATGGTAGGTGCCATTTGTCAAATAACTAGATGATGGGCTCTCTTACTCTGTATCTGATAGAGAGCAGAAATGGATATTGCTGGTTTATAGCCGATAGGAAGGGGAGTAGTATGGGTCGACGTCGAGTAGTGGGTTCCAGTTCGTGGGCCAAGTACAGTCTGAGGGTCGACGTCTAGTTGGTGGTCGAGTTCGAGGGTCAAACTTATGGTTCGAGGTTC
>AYJT01036756.1:0-14904 GCA_001278415.1 Ocimum tenuiflorum
TTTAGTGAGTGAAAATAGAGTTCTGGGGAGGGGGTATTTATAGTGAAAAATGAAGACATAACCTTTGGGAACCGGCAGTTCCGGTCCGGACTGCCGGTTCCCAATAGCTATTTTTAAAAAATTTTTTGGTGAACCGTCGGTTGGAGTTCTACGGTTCAAAATGTTTGAACCTAAACCAGCCCGCCCTTTTTATTGCACAGGTCCGGTTTGAACCGTATGAACACGGTTCTGAACCATCGGTTCTATTTTTTTTTTGCATCACTACAGGGCATTTGATGATCTTATCTAACTCCTCTCGAGTTAATTTGTATTACTTTCCATCCATTCGAAACGTCATGGCCATCGGAATAGTGTGTCGAGTGCTCTCGTGGATCTCGATAGAGGCATAGAACTCATTTGTGATTCCTTTGTAGGTATACCAATTATTCATATCCAAATACCCCCTACTGACATTCTCAAACAACCTCATTATGTCTTCTTTGATACCCAGCTTAGCCATGGTTTTCTCGTGGAGAAACTGGGCTACTCTAACCGCACTCATCTCGGAAATTTGTAGACCAATTTCTTGGTTGTCAATTTCGCTATTATCCATTTTTCAAAAATTCCTACAAAACTCAACAACACAGGGTCAGTCAACATTTTGGAACATTATCACAAAATTCATCCCTCATATCTCAAGTCATCCACATCATATGAACACACATTTCAACAAATTCATGCTAAAAATCCCCCATCATATAACATATTCTAAGAAAATGAACCATAATGTGAAGGAAATTTAGCCAAGGTCCATGAAATTCACGCAACACCAAAAGACAACATATTTCACTTTTAATTCCTCAAGAATAGCAACATCATGGCAAGAAATCCAAGTACTACCAAAAATCCCCAAATTTTCACACATGAACCCTAGTTTGCAAGAAAAATCATACCCAAGTCAACAATCCATGCTCAAATGCCCAAATTTGCTTTACCCATTCACAAAATCAAGCATAAAAATCATCAATAAGAATAGGGAAGCACATTTGTACCGACAAAACTCACTAAGAAAAATTCCCTCTAATCATGAAAATCAAGTACAAAAACCATAAATAAGTATTTAGGAATGTATCCTTGGTGTTTGGAAGCAAGAAAATCGATTTGGAAGAGAATGGGTAAGAATAGAGTTTGAAAAATTCGAGCATCGCACGACTAAAATCGCGCAAGGGGTATTTATAGTAGCAGATTCTGAGGCGTTGATCGATAATTTAGTAAAAAGGCTGAACTGTCGATCGACGGCTCAGTATTTTCCAAGATTTCTCTAACAACCTGTGGTGTTCTCTGTCAGGACTGAGAAAACTCGGTACGCGACGCTCGATGACTAGGAGCATCAACTAGAGAATTATTTTTTGAAGTAAAAGCCACACACAACAGAAAATTCACAACCTTTAATAACGCGCTTCATCCCCCCTCTCCCAAATTCATTTAACACAACGTCGGGCTGAGTTTCTGGAGACAAAATGAGTTATTAAAAGGAAACACGCAATCACACAGAAAGCAATAAAAATTGGGTTTCCTCCCAACAAGCGCACCTTTTTAACATCGTTGGCTCGACGATACCTCACAGGCTCCTAAAGGTGCCAGAGTGTAGATGGAGACCATCTTCACCACCTCTTGATTGTAGTATCATTTTATCCTATGCTCGTTCGCCCGAAATGTGTTCCCATCACTCCCAATCAAATCCACCATGCCATTATCATAGGCTTTTGACACCTCAAACGACCCAGACCACCTCGAATGCAATTTACCTAGAAACAACTTCAAGCGAGAGTTAAATAACAACACTCTATCCCCCGGATAGAACTCACGTTTCCAGATGTGGATGTCGAGAAATTTCTTAGAACGCACTTTGTAAATTTTTGAGCTCTCATAAACCTCATTAGTGAAACTCATCAAGCTCATTCAACTCAAGAGCTCATTCACCTTGAGCGGTCTTGAAATCACAAAGTGAGCTTTTTGATAGCCCAATGTGCCTTATGCTCAATTTCGACGGGAAGATGACAAGATATGCCAAAAATGAGTTTATAAGGGGACATCCCAATTGGCGTTTTCTATACCGTTAGATAGGCCCACAGTGCTTCATCAAGCTTATTGGCCCAATCTTTTGAAGACCTAACCTTTTTCTCTAGAAATTCTTAATCTCTCAATTGCTTAATCTCTCCAGAATTGGCCCAATCTTTTGAAGACCTAACCTTGGGGATGATAAGTAGTAGCCACGCAATGGTGAAAACTATACCTAGCTAGAAGGGAAGATAAGAGTTGTTGAAATGCGACCCCCCATCACTAAGTAGAGGCCTTGGGACCCCATAACGAGAAATGATGTTCCTTTGGAGGAACTTCATGACTACCTTGGCATGATTAGTGGCAGGTGGGGATAACATCAACCAAAGACGAGACATATTCTACAACCAAGAGAATGTACTGATTGCCATAAGAAGAGGGGAACGGACCCAAGAAATCTATCCCCCAAACACTCGAATAACTCGACCTCAATCACTAGATTTTGGGGCATTTCATCCCTTTTTGGAGATATTGCCCGTTCTTTGACACCTATCACACTATTGAATAAACGTGCAACAATCACCGTAAGTAGAAGGCCAGTAGAAGCCACTTGTTAACACTTTGATAGTAGTTTATTTGCTGCAATGTGGCCCCCACTAGGAGAAGTATGGCCCTAGACCATGATGGCGTTCCATTCAGACTGTGGAACACACTTACGGATCAAGCCGTCAGCAAAGTGATGGTATAGATAAGGATCTTTCCAATAGAAAAAGTTCACATATTTGTGAAACTTCTTCTTTCTGTAAGAATAGAGGTATGGTGGGTACACGACTAGAACAAGAAAGTTTGCAAAATCAGCGTACCAAGGGTATGATCCTCAATGACAAACACGTGCTCATCAGGAAAAGAGTCACTGATGGTAACCTTAGAGACATCCTCATGATGCTCCAACCAAGACAGGTGATCTTTAATCACATTCTCATATCTTTTCTTGTCCTGGATTTCATTGTCAAACTCCTGAAGAAGAAGTATCCACCGAATAAGACGAGGTTTGGCATCCTTTTTATCAAAAAGGTACCGAATAACATAATAGTCGGTGTGAACAACAGTCATCGTCCCAATGAGATAAGGACCAAATTTGTCAAATGCATACACTTCAGTGAGCATTTTCTTCTCGGTAGTAGTGTAGATTGACTGAGCAGGAGTGTGTAACTTGCCCGCGTAATGAAACACGTGGAAGAGCCTATCTTTCATCTATCCCAGTGCAGTGCCTACAGCGTAGTTGCTCGCATCACACATTAAAACAAATGGGACATCTCAGTCGGGAGACACAAGAATGGGTGCCGACATAAGGGCACGCTTCAGTTGCTCAAAAGCAGATAAGCACTCACCACTAAACGAGTACTTAGTATATTTCTCCAGAAGATTATAGAGACGTTGGTTATTTTGGAGAAATCCTTGTGGAACCGACGGTAGAAACCCGCATGACCAAGGAAACTACGGATTTCTTTGATAGACGTCGGAGATGGTAACTTCTCAATGGACATGATCTTAGCCCTATTGACCTCAAACCGTGTACAGAGATTTTATGCCCAAGCACGATGCCTTCACGGACCATGAAATGGCACTTCTCCCAATTAAGACACAAGTTCATGTCCACACAACGTTGAGCATGGTCTCAAGGTTAGCAAGGCATATATAAAATGAGGCACCAAAGACCAAGACGTCATCTATGAAAAAACCTCCATGATGTTCTCAATAAGCCCATGTAAGATAGACATCATGCAACATTGAAATGTTGAAGGGGAATTGCAAAGCCCGAAGGGCATACGTCTGTAAGCAAAGACACGTAAGGACAGAAGAAGGCAGTTTTGTGCTGGTCCTCCAGAGCAACCATGATCTGGTTGTACCCGAAGTAACCGTCCAAGAAACAGTAGAATGGATAACCTGAAAGTCTATCCAACATTTGATCAATGAAAGGGAGGGGAAAAGGATCCTTGCAGGTTACTGCATTAAGAGCTCTGCAATCAATACAAAATTGCCACCCAGTAACCGGTCTTGTTACAATTTTCCTCATCGAAGTCACCTTTAACAATAGTGAACCCTACTTTTTTGGCTACAACTTGAGTGGGACTCACCCACTCACTATCGAAAATGGCATAGATTAGGCCATGATCCAGTGAACGGATTACTTCTTTCCTAACCACCTCTTGCATCACCAGGTTAAGCTGTCTTCACGGTCGCACTTTGGGTTTGGTGCCCTCTAGTATGATTTTATGCATAACTAAAGTTGGGCTTATCCCTTTGATGTCAGCAAGAGTCCACCCAATGGCGGGCTTGTGTGCACACAAGATGGAAGGAAGTTTTTCAAGCTTAACGGCAGAAAGAGTGGAAGAGATAATGATAGGGTAGGTCTCAACGAGACCTAGGAAAGCATATTGAAGATGAGCAGGAAGAGGCTTAAGCTCAAGCTTGCGCGCTTCATCTTTTTTGTCATGCCACTTTGTTAGGGATGCCTCCTTCTCCTCAAGAGTTTGCAAGGCCAAGAATTTTCAATCTTTGGACTTACTCACCTCCTTGAACGGATATAGTTGATGAACTAGATCTTCCAACTCACTACTCACATGAGCGAGTAGTTCTCCAATTTGGAGTGAGTTGTGGAGGCAATTCTCAAGATTGGCTTGCTTGGAGGACTCAAGAATTGGGCATAAGGGAACAGAGACGAAGGACTCGGTGCGATTGCATTCTTCTTCATAAGAACTTGAGTCATGTTGTTGCATGGCCTTGAAGATGGAAAAAATGATTTTTTCATCATTGACGCGAAGAGTGAGTTCACCCTTCCTTACATCAATCAAGGCTCCACCAATAGTCAGGAATGGCTGGCCCAAGATCAGAGGAACGTTCTTATCATCCTCCATATCAGGCACCACAAAGTCGGCTGGAAAGATAAAGTCAATGACTTTGATCAGAACATCCTCGACTATGCCTTGTGGATGAGATATAGAACGATCTACCATTTACAGAGTGATTGTAGTAGGTTTGATGGAAACTATCTGCAATCTTTTGAAGAATGAAGAATGAGAGCGGCATGAGATTTATACTCACTCTAGAATCACAGAGAACTTGGTCAAAAGTATGACCACCAATCACACACCCCTTAGTGAAATTAATGGGATCGCTCATTTTTATATGGAGTTGCGTCTGTATCACAACACTACAATCCTCAAAGAGGTTGACAGTCTCATGGCTAGCAAATCTCCTTTTTCGAGAGATCATTTCTTTGAAGAATTTTGCATAGCCAGGCATGTCTTGTAGTGCCTCGACAAGGGGAATTTTGATATTCACCTTCTTAATGTACTCAAGGAATTTGGAAAATTTCTCGTCGAGCTTCTTCTTAGCTAATCGATGTGGGAAAGGTAAAATAGGCTTGTATGTTTCCTCCTTCACGTTTTTCCATGGGACAAGGATAGGAGTAACCTTTTTAGGGGCTTGTCCCTCGTTTCTAATCAGTTTCTTGCCCTTCGCTGATGAAGCAGGAGAGATAGAATCAGGAAGTGGTTTCTCATGAGCATGATGAGATGGACCAGGTAGAGTAGAATCAGAAGGAAGATTAGGGGCAACAGGCGGATTGTAAGAAGCTCCACTTTTCAGAGTAATTGCTTTGACTTGATTTTTGGGGTTAGGATTAGTATTACTCGGGAGTTGGCTTGGTTTGTGTTGATTGGTCATCACGTTGGCAATTTGGCCAATTTAACTCTCAGTCATTTTCATTTGTGTCATCAGGGCATTAACATCCACTTCCATCTTATCAAATCTGGCATTGTTATGATTATATACATTAGGAGCATAAGTGGAAGGATGAGAATGATTAGGAGCATTCTGTTGGAAGTTATTGGGTTGTTGCGATTGGAAGGTTTAGAACTACGGGTTTCCACAAGGTGGATTCCCCGTCCGTGATTAGCTTGATTTCCCCCCATGAATTGATTCTGGGACCTTGGGTCTACAATCATTCCATTGGAAACATTAAAATTAGGAGGAAGCATCAGGGCGATATGCGGGTATGCATATGAGAAGTTTGGGTGATTGAACCGGTCATTGGGGTTCTAGACCGCATCCCCTTGTGGGTATGTGATCATCGGTGGTTGATAATTACGAAAGTAATTAACATCAATTAGATAGTTCAGTTCAAGCTCCACAATATGAGGTGCGTTATTGAATGGAAGAATTTGGGACGCCTCACTCGTCTTGTGGAATTGAGAGATTTCCTCTCATAGACGGGCTACTTCAGTAGCCAAAGAAGTTTGATCATCAATGGCCGTGACTTGCTTGACTAACACAACTTGAGATGGTTCTGTCGGCCAACTAGCTGAATCACTAGCCATATCCTTAAGGATCTGTCGGGCGTCTGCTCTTCATGAAAAAACCACCGTCCAAAGTGTTGACGAGAGCCTTGGTCTCAGGAAGCTTCATTTGGGACAAGCTGAACCACTATGCCCTTCAACTCGAAGTTGTTGGTATCAACACCGTATCGGAAAGTGGAATGTCTACGATCCTCAGGATGAGGAGCAAAGATACACTCATGAGTTTGTTATAGGACAGGAATGGCATTGTAAGGTGCCACTTGATGAGGAGTCTCAGGTGCGGAAGCACGCTGAGGATGATTTGGGTGGTGGTATGAAGCATAGTGGGGTTGAGGATTTTGAGGCACATTACCTCGATTCGAACATTTTGAAACCCAAGCGAGTTGTTTTGAATAGTAGGAATAGGTGGATCAGTCTAGTCTAAGTCTGCTAACGGTAACATTTATTTCCGGGTAGAAAGGGATCATAGTGATTCCTGATAATCTAGTATTTACCATGCAAGAGGACAAAGAGGAATACAGAATAACTACCTAGACATAAATAAAAGGACTAAAGCAATAGTTCAGCAAATAAACTAGTGTCAACAACAAATTACACTAGTCGCCGGCAACGATGCTAAAAATTGATACGCATTTTTTGTAATGAAAATACGGGTCTCAATACTAATAATATCAATCATCAGGGACTAGGTTTAAAGAATAGTCGTTAAGCACTAGTTCATATCAGTAACCCTATTGTCTAGTCAATTCCTAAGCTAACACGAGGATATGTGGCTGGTAATCGAGGAAAGACCCCTAAGTATACAGCAAGTCAACACCAACCGCACATCCTCTTACCAGTCTGAGTACATCTAGAAGCCTCATGCAGAATGAACTTCTGATGAAAAAAGACGACATCAGCTAGAATATCTTGCCTAAGATATTTTGTTCTCCACTTTAGAAGAAGAACACATGAAGAACGTGGATAAATGCGAATTAACAAATGAAATCTAGGATTTCCTTGAGGATCTCTGCAAGGAGTCTAAACGGATTACACACAACAAGCTACAGGTTTGCGTAGAAACTTATAAATATTTTTCCATGCTAAATGGTGAATTTGTTGTGTAGATGGAGGCCAGATTCAACTCCATTGTCAGTGAGCTCTCAGCTTTGGGAAGAACTTACCCAATCGCTGAGATGAATGTAAAGATCTTGGCTTGCTTGCCAATGGAGGATTGGTTCGTGAAGGTGACAGTCTTGAAGAAGTGAGATCTGTCTAAGCTACCCACCAAAGATGTGTTCACTTCACTGCGAGCACATAAGTTGACAAAGAAGCTTGAAAAGGCCAAGCTCAATGCTCAAGTTGACAAAGAGAAAAAGCTGCAATTCTCCAGAAGGCAACAAAGAACCTGTTTTAAATGTAACTCCCCTAACCGCCTAAAATTTGATTGTCCATAGGTTAGTGAGGAAGAACCAGCGAAACTAAAGAAGAGCTTCCAGAAAAGGAAATACAAGGCTTACGCTAAAGCCATGCTTACAAGAACGCACATGCCAGACTTAACCAATGACGATGAAGCCATAGAGATAGATTCAGCCAGAAGCTCGGAAGACAATGAGGAGCACCTTGTCGCATTCATGGTTGACATCCAGGAAGAAGCTGAAACCTCTCTTGCCTCAGCCAAGGATGAGTAACTACAACTTCTCTAACTCTGCCAGCGTGAAAATGAGGACTTAGAGTCATGTCATTTTGACTCTAAGAATCTTTCACTAGAATCTTTGTCAAAAGATATCTATTATATGTGCACCCTTCGAAGAAAAATTTCGCATGAAAATGCAACCTTGAAGGAGAAAATTTTAAAACTGACAACTGAGCTAGAGAGTGCCCAATCGCTCCAAGCTGTCATGGAAAAACTTAAAACTGAAAACTCAGTTCTCTCAGCTGAACTGACAGTGTTAAAGATCAAAAACCTCGAGCAAGATAAAATACTTGCATCTTTCAATAAAAGCTTGAGAGATTTAGAACATCTGATTAGCATTAAGAAAACATGCACTGAAAAAGGTGTATTAGGTCATGATCCACAAACTTTGAATGATAAAACTATTCCATGCATAAACAAAGGTAAAGAGAAGATCGTTTTCCTTCCTCCAAAAACTCTCACTGCCAGCCATCTAGGCTAGCTGCAGTTGCTTTAGTTGTCCCGCCAAAGAAGGTCCAGCTGACTGGAAAGCCAGCTGTCCTTCCCAAAGCTGTTCAGCTAAGGAAAACTCAGCTACCTGAGCCACCAACTACTCCCTAACTATGCGAAGGCTAGCTGGAGACACCCTAGTTCTGTTAAAACAGACTGAAGACCCTCAACCAGCTGAAACCCTCCAAGGGAGAGACTCAACTATGTTAAGTACAATAGGTTGATTGAGAGACCCAACCGACAGGGACTCAGATATCAATCCAAAAAGTCGAAAAAGGTTGTTTGAGGGTCAGAGCCTCGAGGTTAAGTCAGAAAGCCAGTTCTCCAACTAAGAATACAGTTGGAAAACAAAACTTCCACAAACATGCACGTGTTACCAACAAATATCACGATCGCATGTTTTATGATATAAAGATGAAAAAGAAGGCAGTGAAACAAACTGTCCAAGAGAAAGTCAACTAAAAATCAAACAAGTATGGATTCCCAAAGGGTTCATCACCATGCTGACCGCTCTGGACCCCAAATAAAAATTGGTACCATAATGATCCTCCTCTATGATTGCAGGTTACAGAAAAAAGCTGCCAGCTGCGAAGAAAAGAAGCAAGTTTGTGGATTCTGGAAGCAGATGCTCAGGACATATGACTGGGATAAAAGACATATTTCATAGGAAAAGCTACCGTATCAAGCACTTCCAGAGTCCTTGAGTTGCTTTACATGGACTTATTCAGGCCAGTTACTCCCCAGCCAGTTGGAGGGAAGAGCTTCACACTGGTGATGATTGACAACTTCTCCAGAGTTACATGGGTGGAGTTTCTGCGGAACAAGTTTGATGTGAAGATGGCTCTGCCGAATCTGATTCTGAAGGTTCCAAATGAGAAGAACTACCGAGTGGTAAGAATCAGCTCAGAAAATAGGACAGAGTTCTACAATGAAACAGTTATGTACTTCTACACGTATCATAGGATCAGTCATAAGCACTCAGCTCCAAGGACGCCGCAGCAGAATGGGCTTGCAGAAAGAATGAACAAGACATTGAAAAAAACTGCACAATCCATGCTGTCTGAGGCTAAAATTGGTCAAAGCTACTGGGCTGAAGCTGTTAGTACAGCCTGCTATACTCAGAACCGTAACTCCATCAACCTACGACTCAACAAAACACCCTATGACGTGTACAAGGGTCGGAAGCCTTCTTTAACTCATCTTCGTGCTTTTGGTTGTCCATGTTATAATCACAATAATGGGAAATAAGTTAAATACTTTTTCACCTAAGTTAAATACTTTTTCACGCAAAGCTGATGAGGGTGTATTCTTGGTTATGGATATCCCTCCCACAAGGCGTTTAGAGTATTTAACAAGACGACCCTTCTTGTTGAAATAACATGCAAAGTTATTTTTGGTGAGTCTACTTAAGTTTGTAGAAATACTGCAGAGCTAAACTCGAACTGTCCAGAGGCTGATGAAGCTAAAGTTTAGCTGGGCAACACGTATGGTGTACAACTAGCTGAACTAGCCAGGCATAAATCTGGAACCACAGTTCAAGTTACAGCTAACTCAGCCGAAGACCAAATGGCTGAAAAGGTCTGTGATGCAAGGGTTCTAGCTGAGACCTTACAATTCTTGTTGAAGAATGGATTCCAGAAAGGGAAGATCGATCGGACTCTCTTCTGAATTGAGGATGATGACAACATGCTTCTGATGCAGATATATGTAGATGACATCATCTTCGGTTCTAAGAATTCAGCTCTCTATAAGAAATTTGCCCAGCTAGTGCAAGGCAACTTCCAGATGAACATGATGGGGAAGATGTCCTACTTCTTAGAACTTCAAGTAAAGCATATGCCAAAGGGTATTTTTTTCAATCAACAGAAATATACCCGCAAGCTAATTAAGAAGTTCATCCTGGGAAAACAAAGACCTTGAAGATTCCAATGAGCACGAGTGCCCAGCTGACACTCGATGAAGAAGGTATACCAGTAAATCCTACAACTTACAGAGGAATCATAGGATCTCTAGTGTATCTAACTGCTAGCCGACCTAATATCTACTATGCAGTTGGAGTAAGTGTGAGATTTGAATCTAATCCTAAGAAATCACACATGGATGCAGTTTTGAGGATTGTCAGATTTTTGACGGGAACTGAGGTCCTTGGGATTTGGTATCCCATGGATGATAGTTTGGATCTTCGAGGTTACTCAGATTCAGACTTTGGAGGTTGTAGAATAAACAGAAAGAGCACCAATGGAACCTGCCAGTTTCTTGGTCAGAAGCTAATTTGATGGTTCGGCAAGAAGCAACACTCAGTTGCCACTTTAAGAGCTTAAGCGTAGTACATAGCTGGTAGAAGTTGTTGTGCTCAAATGCTATGGATCAAGCAGCAACTGAAGGAATATAAAGTGATAACTGAAGTTGTACCTATTTTCTGTGACAATAATAGTGCTATTGTTATCACACAGAATCCAATTCATCACTCAAGAACCACGCACATTGACATTCGACATCACTTCATCAGAGACAGTGTCGAAAAGAAAGATGTTTCTTTAGCTTATGTGAAAACTGAAGACTAGTTAGCTAACATCTTCACAAAGCCTCTTCAAGAAGGAAGATTCAAGGATTTATGTACCCAGCTTGGCCTATTAGAGCTAGACATGGTGGCTAAGTAGGATTAAAGGCTAAATATGAGCCCCAACTCTCAGTCATACGAATTTATCTCTAAGGAAGAAACCAGCTTGAGTCCCAGCTCTCAGCTGAATCGAAATCCGTCTTAAGTAGATGAATAGCAGAGTCCTAGCTCTCAGATATAATATATTATTTAAGTGTAGTTAGTCAGCTGAGTCCCAGCTCTCAGCTGATGAGCTAGGAACTGACCAAGGATACTATGAGTTGATGGATTGATCATTCTGAGTGGGACGTCCATTACCATATTAGTTGTTAGTTATTTAGCCTACGAGTGGACTAATCTCAGCTACTTGTCCCAGCTGAGGTATGAGAACTAAGTCCAAGCTCTCAGTCGAAGCAGTTCATTAATTCAGAGGTCTTATTAAATGGAGGAATGTTTGTACTTGAACATTTATTTCTCTCGTTCTTTCGGAAATAAATTCACAATTTGCACACATTACATGCAGCATTAAATACCACTGTGGTGTGCTGTGAGAACATCCAATCAGTTCCTACCACGTGGAAAGTGGAAGGCATGATCGGACATGTCATGCAACCATCTTCTCGCATGACATCAGCCGATTGGATTCAAATCTTCAGAATGAATCCTAGCTATCGAAATCGGTTGACTAAGGTATTTAAGGCAAATCGCCATGCATGATTATTCTTCCCAATCATTTGCCTCACCAAGAAAAACCCATACCCTCTCTGCAAATTTTTTGAAAACACTTTCATTCCAAACCTTTTCAATGGATTCATCCTCCAGTGACAATTCCGCAAAAAAGAGAATACCGGTTGTTATACCCCTTTCTGATCTTGTAACGATCACGAAGGCAAACTCCTGCAAACATGAAGACTCTGACTTGTGGGTGCTGCAAATCAAGAAGAACAGGGTCCTGAATTTAGCCCTGTTAAAGAAACAATTTAAGGACTACCTCCAGCCCGTCGAAAAGCTGGAACAAGATCTTTAGAAATCTGGAATTTTTTGTTTCCTTACGGCGGTCCCAAAGAGGTTCCATCCCAACCTGGTAGCTGAGTTCTACCGTAGAGCGAAAATACTAGAAGATGATGAGGCCTTCACCACCAAGGTCTACGGCGTACGCTTTAAGATAAACGCCGAATTCTTGGTCAAACATTTCAAGATTTCTCAGTAAGGGATAGCCATCCCCTCTTACATTTCTGGAATGAAGAACATCGAGGAGCACTACTGGAATAAGTGGAAGAACACTAATAAGCCCAATCTGGTGTTCAAGATGCATACGTCTAAAGGATCCCTCGAGCCAATTTACCAAGCTCTTCTTGATCTGGTAAACAAAAGGGATAGTATGCGGGTTGGGGACAAAGTCAAAATTATCAGAGAAAAAGTATCGACCTCAAGTGTCGCCACAAACACCATCTGATGAAGGTATTACTCTACCTTGGAATCCATATCGTCCACAAGTCACAGTTGTTCCTGTGGAGCCAGCTACCTCTTCTCAGCTCCAGGAGGCAGAGTCAGCTGCAAAGAAGGCAGTTGATAAGAAAATGTTTGAAGAGATGGAGCATGTGCTCCTTAGTGAGAGGTTGGCAAGCAGCGCAACTGCCTCTACCCTAGTTACCCCAGCTAAGAAGCAATCTTTGGTCAAGCTGGTTGACAAAGACGCAGCCTTGGCTAAGAAAAAATAAAAAATTCAGCCCGCTCCCCCAGCCACCAAGAACAGGAAGTCAGCTGCTCTACCAATAGCTCCAATCAAGAAGAAAAAGACAGTGCAGGTATCCCCCACTACAAGTCTTGGTTCAGTTGGTGTTCTAATAGATGAACATCATGAAGAGTCGGAGACTCAAGGGCCGGAGAAGCCCCACCACTGATAGGACACAAGAGCTGATCCTTTTCCAGTCCAGCTATGCGATGATACCTTCACCATCATCCCCACTCATGGAACTGCCTATGAATTTCACACAGCTCAAAGGCTTAGCGACTGGTTCCTGCCTCTACCTTTCTACAATCAAAATAATACTGATATCCTAAGATAGAGCACGGATCTGGAGGATCAGATAGAAGCCCTAGCTTAGTCCAACTTAGAGCCACTAATCAAAGAGGTTCAGTTGATGAGCAGGAGTGAAGAGCCCATGGTTATGTTGACCATCCAGGAAGTTGTCTGAGTTCAACGTTCCTTCTACTGGAAATACTACATGGACGTGCCCGATCTTTTCATACTGAGTGCTAGACTTAGATTAACCTTCTCCAGGCATGAAAAGCTCTGGGTAAGACAATGGCTCGGACATGATGAAGTCTGTAATTTGAGGAAGGATGAGCTCGAAAACCGTGTGAAGGAGATCATTTCACACTGACTGACCTACAGAACTGACGGTCTTCCAGGCTGTAAATCTAATAAAGGGCCCATCAAAGCTTCTGAGCCAGCCATAGTCAGCAAAGGGAAAGGAATCGTCATACAGACAACCTCTCCAAGAAAATCTCTAACACCCCCCACCACCCAGTATAGATGCAGCTGTAGTGGAAATAGCTGCGGAAGCAGCCAAGGAGTCAGTTGAGGCCAGCTTGGCCAAGGAAGTTGAAACTGAAAATGTTGCTGAAGAACTTGCTACATCCACTCCAGGTGAGGTCGTTTTTGCCAAGGAGACTGGACAAATCGTTGAGGTTCCAAAAGAGTCAGAAAATGTTGTTGAGAAGTTAGCTGAGGCCATCCCGACCAAGGAAGTTGCGGAGAAGACAGCTGAGGAAAAAGAACAAAGAAGCAGTTGGAGCGACAGCTGAGAGGACCTTTACCAGGAGTCCTGAAATGCAGTCGATTAACACTGAACAGCTGGATCGCTTAGTGTTTGATACTTACATGGACACTTTGGTTGTTCTACCACCAACAAAAGAACCGACTGTACAACAGATAGCTCCGCCGATCACCTCCCAGTTCATGGATTGGATGGAGCTGAGACTCCATAGATCTCTGCTGATAAGGATGTAGAAGCTGATAAGGATGAGTCCACCAGCCATCATTCTGAGAAGGCTGCGGACAAAGAATCCTCTAGTGGAGATGATGATCAAGGGCCTGAAGGAGGAGAAGAGGTTGTTCAGACTGAAGAGATTACCCAGACAGCTGCGTAAAGAGAAGTTGTTGAAGAAGTTACAATACCAGCTGAGGTGGGTTCTGAGGCCACCAAGAAAGCTGAGGAGATAGGAAAGGCTCCGGAAGCACACGGTCAGCCACCTGTCTCTAAGTAAGCTGACAAGAGTTTTGGGGGCCTACCTGACTTAACGAGGGGGAAGACCTCACTCTACGCAATGAATTCACAGATGCTTCTACAACATCTTCAGCTGACAGGTCTTTCCGCGAGTTGTCTACCTCTGGATCCACTTCACAACCGACAAGTTCCCTCAGCGCTACCATAAGCTCAACCACCAGTTTCAGTTCCAGTCCAACATCAACCTCGTGAAATCATCATTCCGGACTGGATGACTGGACCAGTCACCCCAATGCCAATGCAACCTATCCCAGCACCCTGAAATCCCTCCACAGAGACACCATCAACAACTGATGTTTTCAATACTCATATAGTTGTCTTCATAGGGGTTCTCACTCCCACTCAGCCAACACCAGTTCCTAGCCTGGAACATGGTAAGTAACACATAATATCAAGAAACACAAAACATGCATAATATCACAATTAAGGCTCAAAATCTCACAGCTT
>AYJT01036759.1:0-10281 GCA_001278415.1 Ocimum tenuiflorum
GTTAGAGAGGTTATGAATTTGAGCCGGCAAATACGGCCAGAGCCCAGTATCAAATGATGCAAATACTACTTATTGTGAGTTATTATTACTTATTTGAGTAGTACTCTGGACTTAGAAAGGACGGGGTGTTACAAATACACTGCTCGGTTCCGATTCCATGTAAATTGAACCGGATAACCATCGGTTATTCCGCTGAATCAGCCCGTGCCATGACTAGCGTAACATTGTTGTTGTGCTCAACATTCATGCAGTTACACCCCTAGGGCCCAACGATGCTCGCCAGGATCGTCTCTGATACCGTTCATAATGCCCCGGGCCCACAGGGTGGGAGTCCGTAGCGATACGACGACATAAAGGGCCCGCTAACAACTACTTTGCCCGTCCTTACATTACCAAAATGGTTAACCCAAGTTGTTAAAGAGTCCATTAAGCCCATATTTAAACCATATAATTCTTTCATCCTCAATCAATGCGAGACATTATAACGTTTCAACTTTTCAAGGTTTCAGTTACAACTTTTCATCCATCGAGGTGTTGTTAAATGGGTCTACCCTCAATGAGTGGAAGTTAGTTTAGCACAAGAGAAGTGTGAAAAACATTGGCCCCATCCTAAAGGAACTAGTGATCCCCATTAAAAAGTCAACCTTGATGACTCGACATAAAAGATTGAAGATTTAAACTTTGCAAATATATATAATAGATTAATATACATGGATGTACATATTTCCACAACTAGCCACGTTAAACAAATGTATTCACTTGTTTCTGTTCAAAAGCATGCTGTGGATAAAATAATTTTATGCAAATAGCACTGCGTGAATGAAAATTTAAAGCATGTAATGGATGTTTATATTTTTTAATTATATGCAGTTAGGAGCACACAAGGATTGCCACCTTTAACCATGATTATGAATTTTACAAACATATTCACTTGTTAGATTTAAAAAAATATATATCTCTAAGAATACATTATAATGTATGCATAAAAAGAATATTTTGAAGCAAAAATACTAAGAAAGACAAGACATTTTATTTAAGCTAGAACATAAGGATCTCCACAAACTAATCTCAATACAATTGATTTAGTATTCTAAACATCCATTCGCTAGGCCAATTCATAACTTTCAATCATAATTTGGTTAGATGATATTTCTATGAAAGTTTTTATTTTCATTTGAAAAGTTGGAGCTTGCATGTAAACATTCATTTGCTAGACTCGCGTGTGTAGTTTCTCATAAGTTTTCTAGAGAACATGTAACATAATAAAGGAATTAAATTAGAAGCGACATGTCTGTGTGAGTATATCAATTCAAGTAATCTAATTTTAGAGTTAAATTGGTGATCACTGCTTATATATTATCTTCCGTGGAAATACAACCTTGATTTTTATCCTAGTTATCGAGGGCACATGTTTGTCTTCAGAATTGTGCGTCCTGTTATTCCTAAAGAGGAGTCCCCATATGTAGAGCATGAATTTTTTTTATGCTAAGTGAATTAATTCTAATAATATGACCAAGTGTTATATGATAATGACAATGTCCAACACCAACACATTAAGGATGCTCGTGAGATTATTGATAATCCCACAACTCAATTTTGAATAACGAATAGGTCTGGTAGTTTTAACCTCATGAGGAAATTAATCAGAAAAAAGATGGCTTGGGGGAGCTTGGTGCGAGAGCACGATGACCTATTTTGTGAATCAACTCAAATTGCTAAGAGGATGTATCGATGCAGAAGTAAAAGTTGATGTCATACTTCATTTGTTGCCAAAATACTTTAAGGGCTTTATACTTAACACAGTGATGACGAAAGAGTTCACCCTAAACAAACTCCTAAATGAGCTCATCACTGCTTAAGGATTCATGGCTCCCATGCACAAATCTTGTCTACTGCCAATAATGTTTCAATTCCTCTAAAAGGAAAAAAAGAAGTGTTCTAGGAGCAGGATGAATGAATAGTGAAAGCAACAATGTGGGACTTCTTATGGGATTCAAAAACCCAAAGTGGAGGGAAAATGCTTCAGATGTAGTAAAGGACACATGGAAAGAAAGATTTTTTGATGATCAAGACAAAGGGACGAGGTACGCCATCTGCTTTTGTAATTGAGACGTCTTTAGTTACCTGTTCTACCCATACTTGGATAGTGGATTCAGAAGTTACTAACCCGGTTTGTTGCTCTATGCAGGGGTTCAACTCAGGACGATGGCTAAATGATAGCGAGATCACCATCTCCATGGGCGTGTCTATTAGAGTTGGAGCAATCACGGTTGGAGATATTTTTTTATGCATTTTTAGTTCTTTTGACATACCGTATCTTTGTGAAACATCAATTCTATTACTAAATTAATTCATAATAGATAATCTGTTATTTTTATAGTGGTTTATCAATAAAAAAAATGATGTTATTATCTTTGTTATGAGGAATGCTCTCTTTACTACTATTTGTATGTATTATGCCTTGATTAATATTCCTTATAAAATATCTAGAAAAAGAGAAAACTATATTCTTAAGAGAATCAAGCATATCTATGATACCTAAGACTAGGTCACATCAATCTAAATAGGATCCAAAGACTTGAAGCCGGTGGGTTTTGGAATCTTTCCAACTTGTTAATACACAAGTCTACGTATCTTTTTCGGAGGAAAAGATGACTACAAAACTTTTTAAGTCACAGAATTATAGAGCTAATGATGTGTCGGAACTTATCTATTCTGACTTGTTTGGACCAATTTCCACACAAGCATCTGGAGGTTATGAGTACTTCGTCACCTTCATGTACGATTACTCATGATTTGGATATGTTTATTTGCTTCGCTATAAGTCTGAATGCTTTGAGAAATCCATAGATTCAAGGTGAAAGTGGAAAACAAGCTAAGTAAACATATCAAGTCACTATGATCTGATCGTACTAGTGAATACCTCGGAGCCGAGTTTTGGCAATACTTATCAAGTGTTGGGATTACATCCCAGTTGTCTACATCAAGTACTACAAAACAAAATGGTATAGCTAAGAGATGAAATATTAAACTCTTAGAGATGGTTCACTCTATGACGAGTTATGCAATTTTGCCTATTTTGTTTTAGGGTATGCCTTGGAATGGGTTTACTTGTTGAACCTTGTGTCCTCTAAGTCAGTTTCTAAAACTCCAGTCAAGTTGTGGCTAAGACGTAAGCCAATTGAGTCACGTAACGATATGGGGTAGTTCAACACACACATTGAACGAGGAAGCTAACAAGTTCAAGGTAAGGACAAAATAATTATATTTATAGCATATCCTAAGGAACAAAAGTGGTTATTACTATAGTCTTAAGGACTAGAAGGTCATTGTTATCACTGAAACTAGATTTTTAGAAGGCTACATGATTAACCAAAAATCCAAAATTGACATCAATCTCTAAAATATCGAGAAATATGACATTTCACTCAGTCTACCCTTTGCAGTGTTAGGTGCTACACTAGTTAGCGTGTCGACTACTCCATAGTCAAGCGTGCAAGGTGATAAATCACCAAAAACTAAATTGGCAGTTGGTAAGCAACGGCGTAGGGTTTGTTGCAGTGGGAGAGTTCGGTAAGAAATTGAGAGGTATTATGGGCTTGGGGGAGAATATTTTGAAAGGCTCTCGGATGATGAGTAAGGTGATACCAAACCACGGACATACTATAAAGTTTTGGTTGACGAGTATGCTCGCCAATGATGAGTTGGGATGGATTCGAAGATAGATTCAATCTCTAACATGGATGTATACAAGAAATTTGTGCTACCATATGGTTGTAAAGCTATAGGTAGCAAGTAGGTACACAAAAAAACGATAGTCCCGAATGGAGAGATTACGACCTTCAAGGCTAAGTTGGTAACAAAGGGTTATAGTCAAAGGGAATTAACTGTGATGAGACCTTCTCACTTATAGCCATGACCGAATCCTTTCTGGTTCTCCTCTTGGTCACAGCTCCCAAAATTCTACTCAAAGACTAGGGACTGATCCTCGACCAATAAATATTTTTCACTGTTTTTTTGCTTGTCTCAACGACGTGAGTTTCTGTGTTCCCTTGTAGGAATACGCAAACTAAATTCCGATTAATTTTGCCTAGCCCAGGTTTCGGGTGCCATAACTTATCATACATCAGTTATTGCTTCAACATGCATCTAACAATTGTAATTGCATCACACAGATGTTGCGAAATACTACTTGTGAATTTGGCGCAAAGTTCATCTGCGGGTTCAGATATTAACTCTAGAATCGGTTAGTGAATTGTATCCCACCGCCTGATTTCACGCAATCTGGTGATGACAGACCTCAAAATCTCCAAGTAGGAATCCTCCTAAAAGTGCCGCCCCGTATATCTATCGCCCTTAGGATTTTTGTGATTTTGAGTCACGTGAATTATATTATTATTCTGAATCACAATCCCATATTTATAGGAGACATAAAAGAGCTTTCCTACTGGGCTTAGGATTCCTTGGATTAGAAGGATATTGGGCCAATCCAGGGACCAATTACAAGAAGTGGTTCTATCAATAAATTAATTTCACCATGTCTAGCCCATAGACATAAATTATTTATTAATATCAATTCATTTAACTAGAGAATCGATACTGACTTACCCCTTTATCCTGCGATGGTGAGTCGGAACTTGTATTAAAATTAACGAACCCACATTTAAGATATCTAACACATTAATTAATTAAGTTCTGATGGCTCTAATTAATTAATCTCTTATTTAAGTTTCTTGATTTACATAATTCATCCTTATTATCGTACCTGAATTTAATCAACCTGCAGGGTTTAGTACGATAAACTTTATGAACACCTCAAGGTAGTGTCATCATCCTAAAACGAATGTGGTCACTTAATACAAGTTTACAACTTATCATATATGACTTGCTTTCACCCAAGTTACAGATATCATTGAGATAATCTATAGCTCTCACCCATAAAAAGTCAAAGTGATATACAAGGCATATATATAACTCAAACTCTATTAAGCTAGTGTTGCCGACGAGCCGGTTCCGATTCTGAACCGCCGGTTCGGTGGTTCATTTTACCGAGCCTTGAACCGTGAACCGGCGGTTCCAGGCTCGGGTGGTTCCGGGCCGAAACGCTGGTTTTTGTATTTTTTTAATATTTTGTATTTTATATTATAACTTGAAAATAATTAAGTTATATTTAATACTATAACTTTGAAAAATTAAGTTATATTTTATACTATAACTTTGAAAATAATTAAGTTATGTTTTATACTATAAGTCTATAACTTTGAAAAATTAAGTTATATTTTACACTTGAAAATTGAAATTGTATAAATTTAGTAAGTTATATTTATTAAAAATTTAAAAGTTATGAATTTAAAAAAAAAAGGATTAATTGGGCTTGCAATTAATTTTTGCCGGTTCCAGTTCGAACTGCCGGTTCCCAATGGCTATTTTTTTTAGAGTTTAGGGTTTAGGGTTTACGGTTCCAAATACATGAACCTGAACCGGCCCGCCAATTTTCTTACACGGTTCCGGTTTGAACCGTGTTTGTACGGTTCCGATTCTGAACCGCCGGTTTTGATTTTTTTTTGGCAACACTATATTAAGCTAGGTTCAGTTAAATCACCGAGATCTTGATTCTCTACTCATATCAGACAAGAGAATACATCTCACTTCGATCCAATCAATACGTCGCACGTATCAGTATATCAAACAACCTAGATAATCAATTTCTTGAATATACTATAGCCTAGACCAACGAGTCGTCTCAACTGTGATTACTGTTTATATCTCATTTAGGGTTATCGCTTATGCAATCTACTACGATCTCCTTCATGCCACATGATCTACCCTAGTATTCTGGGATAAATTGACTAATTGTTAAATGAAACATATGGAAATAGTTAATTTTGTATAGAACATAAATAAAGTTAGCTTTACGTATACCAAAATTCTATAATCTCCCACTTATACTAAAGAAAACTTTTAGTATACAAAAGGTATTTTACATGCTAAAATATGCCTATAAATATGGTTATCACTATTATAAACACATCACTTCTTCTACTTATACTGAAAGTTTCCTAAGTGGGTGGTATGAACCGCAAACCTAGTCTAAAAATGTGCTTGTCGAAGACCCACTATGGTAAACTCTTTGTAAATGGATCAGCCAAGTTATCCAAAGTCCTGATCTTTTCAACTTGTACATCACCTCTGTTTATGATTTTCGTGTGATATGGTAGTTCCTCTCTATGTGCTTGGTGGCCTTGTGCGATCAAGGTTCCCAAGTGTTCGCCACTGCGCCAGCGTTGTCACAATAAATTGTGATCACTTTGGATAACTCTGAAAGGACACCAAGATTGATTAGGTAGTTCTTAAACCAAACTCCCTCTTTCATTGCCTCACTGGCGGTGACATACTCGGCCTCCATGGTGGAGTCCGCAATGTAATTTTGCTTTGCACTCCACCACGATATAGCTCCTCAACCTACGGTAATCCATCACATAGCCTGAGGTCGACTTCTTCTCATCTGGGTCAGCTTGGAAATCCAAATCCGTGTAGCCCACAGGTTGAAGATTTTCTGTTTGGTAAACTAGCTAATAATCTCTAGTCCTTTTCAGGTACTTGAGAATGTGCTTTACTGCAGTTGAGTGTGCCTGTCCAAGGTTAGCCTAATATCTCGCGACCATGCCGACTGCATAGAACATATCGGGCCTCGTACACAACATTGCATACATGAGGCTCATGTCCTCATTCTCCTTAACGGTCATGGCACACTGATCCTTAGAAAGAGGAACGCAATGTCTGAAAGGTAGGAAGCCTTTCTTGTTGTTTTGTATACTGAAACGAGCTATGACAGTATCAATATAGGACCCTTGGCTTAAGCTCAACATCCTCCTCTTTTGATCACGTGTGACTTTGATCCCGATGATGTAGGTCACTTCTCCGAGGTTCTTCATCTGAAACTGTTCGGATAACCATCTCTTAACGTCTAAAAATACTTTCTTATTGTTGTTAATAAGTAGAATGTCACTACGTAAAGTGCAAGAAATACCACGCTTCTGCTAGTGTCCAAACGGTACATACAACTTTCGTTCACACTTTGAACAAAACCATAGGTTTTGATAATTTCATTGAAACGCAAGTTTCAGGATAGTCAAGCTTGTGTAAATCCATAAATGGAAGTCTTAACCTTGTAAACGAGATGGTCTTCTCCTTTCTTCACTTAACCTTGAGATTGCTGCATATAGATATCCCTACATTCTTCAAGGAAACCGTGCATAAACGTGGTCTTGACAACTATTTGCCAACCTTCTAACTCCATGCAAGCTGCAATGGCGAGGAGAATTCGAATTGATTTGATCATGGTAACTGGCAAAAAAGTCTCATCATAGTTAATTCTCTCTCATTGACTATAACCTTTCGCCACAAGTCTAGCTTTGAAGGCTATAATCTCTCTATTTGGACCTCTCTTTATCATGTATACCTGCTTGCTTACTATGGCCTTGCAGCCTTCCGGTAACTCTGATTTCTCGTATACATCCATTTTTCCGATGGAATCGTACTCAAAATCTATCCCAACTTGCCATTGGTTAACATACTCGTTAGCCACAACTTCGTCGTATGTCCATGGTTGGATACTATCAGGCTCATCACCTAGGAGACTGTCTGAAGACTCTCCTATGAGCCTATAATATTGATCAGGTTCATGTTAAACCCTCCCACTGCGATGAAGCTTTGACCATTGCACACTCGAATGTGGAGTGGGTGGCGTGTGAACTGGTGCCGCACCGGTGATGGAGATGGACCGGACGAGCCTAGAGCAAGTAAGGCAAATAGTCATGCGTGATGGACCAATCAAAAGCTCACGGGCTAAGGAGATCAATGATGCCATGTTGATCACTTGGGCCAACATAAGGAACAAAATGCAAGATAAATCTACATTGGGCCAAATGGTGAATCTAATTCAAGTGGATGGGCTTATGTCACAACAACAAGGAGTCAAATATGAGTGTTATGAGTCATAATTTTCGTTCATCAATTCATGGATAGAAGTTATGTTTTCTAACATTCCCATCATTAGTTATTTTCTAGCAAAATAAAAGCCACGAGTCTTGGTCAACAAGCATTAGTCATTTTGGTGTAAATGTGGTCACATGAATACTAGTTGTTATGTTTAGGTTACATTATCATTTCATTTAGTAGTATTTTAGATTACATTTTGTCTTATTTAAGTGGTCATAGGTTACATTAGTAGTGGTATCAGATCAATCTGGTATTGATCTGATTTTCCTATCTATTAAGTTTTCCTTTTCCTTGTTCTTTTTTCAACCCTTATTCAAGGAAGTTGCAAAAAAAAAAGTGAAAAAAAAAACAAAAAAAAAAGAAAGAAAAAAAAAAGAATCAGTTAGCTATCTATTCGGGAGTAGTAATATTTTCATTTTCCTTATGAACTAAAGTTTGTTGAGTGTCATTTATCTTATTTTATTTCTTGATATGTTCTTATACTCGAGTCCTACATTTGAAAATTGAGTACTAAAAGGCATTGAGTGGTGAGATCATTTGAGGTTGGTAAAAGCCATTAAGTGATACACGAGTGTTTTGCAAGGATTACATATTTTTTTGAGTGAAACACGAGTGATATTGAGAAATTATGGAGGAAACAAGAAATCAAGGAGATTTGACGTTACAAGCTATGCAACAACAATTTGCAAGGCTTGGAACAATCCTTGAAAATGTAACTGATCGTTTGGAGAGGTTGGAGCAACTAACACCTCGAGAGAATCCAAATCCTCATGGTGATCGAAGGAGAAGGTGTGGAGAATCTGAAGGGGAGCGAAGTTTTGAAAACACGTATCAAAATCTAATTTATGGGAGGAGAAGGCAACCAATTAAAGTGGATCGTGAATTGGGTAGTACAAAAATGAATATGCCCATTTTCCAAGGAAGGAGTGGCCCCGATGCATATTTGGAGTGGGAAATAAAGGTGGACCTCATCTTTGAGTGTCACAACTATTCTTAGGAGAAGAATGTACAACTTGCTGCATTTGTATTCATAGACTATGTTATAGTTTGGTGGGATCAATTAACAAAAAGTAGAAGGCGCTATGGAGAGAGACCGGCTGCAACTTAGGATGAAATGAAGATCATCATGCGTAAGAGGTTTGTTCCTTCTCATTATTTTCGTGATTTGTATCAAAAACTCCAATTTTTGAGTCAAGGTAAAAAATTTGTTGATAAGTACTTCAAAGAGATGGAGATTGTGATGCTTAGAGCAAATGTTGAGGAAGATAGAGAAGCAACAATGGCTTGATTCTTATGCAGATTAAATGGAGAAATTGCCAACATTGTAGAACTTCAATATTATGTGGAGATTGAAGATATGGTTCACACAACCATAAAAGTTAAGAACAATTGAGGAGGAAGGGTACATTCCAAAGAGGTTATCAATCTTCTTCTCAAACTTCATTCAAGCCAATAGATGGTGCATCAAAATCTACATTTGGGGCAAATTCGAAATCCCAAAGTGAGAAGCCGAAAATCAAATCTAATGAACTTGAGAAAGGGAAAGGTAGCATTTCTACTTCTACTTCTACTTCTACTTCTACAAATAGAGATATCAGATGCTTTCGTTGTCAAGGATATGGGCATATTTCATCGCAATGTCCAAACAGAAAGACAATGATTTTGATGCTTAATGGAGATGTAGAATCAGAAAGTGAATATGAACTCGATGATGATGATGATGATGAGAAATTGGAGGCGATTGTGCCGGAACATGGAGAACTTTTGGTGGTGAGATAGCTCTTAATGTGCAAATCAAAACCGATGAACAACAAAGAGAAAACATCTTCCATACACGATGTTTGGTTCAAGGTAAACTTTGTATGTTGATTATTGATGGTGGGAGTTGTACTAATGTTGCTAGTTCTGAAATGGTAGAGAAGCTAAATTTGGCCACAATGAAACATCTCCAACCTTATAAGCTACAATGGCTTAATGAATATGTTGTGTGACTAAACAAGTGCTAATTTCGTATTTTATTGGCTACTATAATGATGAAGTTCTTTGTGATGTGTGATAATCGGTCTTTTTGCATGTGTTTCATTGAGTCTTGTCGTTGTTTGTGTTGTTTTCGACCGATTATCAATGTTTTGTGTTTGTCTTGTGTTTCGTTGTTGTTTTTCCATGTTTTGTAGGTTTTGGACGAAAAGATCAAGGTTTGGAAGAGTTTTGAGTTGTCGGTATCGAGCCGGCGACCATCGGTTGCGATCCCATCGAGCAGAGGGCGTTCTGGAGCTTCTC
>AYJT01036766.1:0-11328 GCA_001278415.1 Ocimum tenuiflorum
GCACGAACCCATCCAAACATCTACAAGAAGGCAAGTAGTTAGCATCACACATCGTATTACCCCCACAGCTTACATACATTCTGCAGGAATTAGGATCAGGAGGTTGAACTGCGAGTGTTAACCAGTCGCGCCTCGTCTCCGACCACACGTAATGAAACAATATGCCGCTCCAGAGCAACACGATTCTAACAGTCACCGGTTTGTAAACGCTGTAACTCATAAACTCAGCATCTTCTCTTCGAACGTAGGAGATGTTATACAAATCGCCGCCGCCTGGGAGAGACGTAAATGAACCGTTTTCCCAAACGCCACTCCTCCAAATGGTTTGTGAGTTGGTCTTCTTCATGAAAAGCTCGCCGCCTTCCATTACCACTGAGTAGTCGCCCTGGCGGGGATCGTCGGCGTTCCTCCAACAAGTAAGTTTTGCTTCTGATTTCGAAAATCCGATCACTCCGCCAGGAAGCCAACTGCCCACGGGGTGATCAAAGCTCTGCCACACGACCCCCGAAGCGTTTCTGAAGACGAAGTTTCCGTTGTCGAGAAGAACTGCCTCCGTAGCATTTGAAGTTCCTGGTAATGTCCATGTGATTTCCGAGTTGGCGATGATATTGAGATTTCCGTTGTTATCCATTTCGAGGCGGGAAGTTTTGAAGAAAATGGGAGAGATTGGGGTGTTTCTGTTTCCGATCCAAACTGATTGAAGCGGTTTGTCTTTGTACCATATTCCGACGTAATGATCGTCTGACTTACCTGGAGTGAAGAATCCGAGCTCGAACATGCCTTGCTTGGAGACCAGGGTTTGATTCGGATAAAGAGAGTGCGGAGCTGAAATGGTGTCCGAGCCATTGCAGAAGCGATTGGAGAGGATGAGTAAGAAGACACATTTGAACAGGAGCTCAAAAGGGGGTGTTGCTCTCACCATTCTGTTTCCTTAAAATCATCAACTTTTGATGGATATTAAATGAGGCGATGGCGAAGGTTGTCGTTTTCAGAGAAAAGTAGTGCGTTTGATGGAAGAATGAAATGATGACACATGGGTAGTTGGTTAGGAGAAGATTGGGAGATGAAGTGTTGATTGAAATTCATCCCCAATTATTTAGTGATGCCTTGAAGCATTATCTGATATAATTGTATTGCTAAATGCTAATTGCTAATTGCCAAATCTGGAGCATCTGGGAAGGTTCCCTGAACATGATGGTGTTTTGTTTGACTATTGCTGAAAATGTCATAATTAATTAATCACAAAGTTGAACACCGTAACAAATCAGATAGCATGCATTTAAGACTATGAATGTAAATTAATCGAGTTTACTATTGATGATTCAAGATTGACTCCTTCAGATTAAGTTGAGTTCAAAACATGCATAAAAATAATCAAAATCTATTCCTATTATATAACTGTCTTATCTATACCTATTATAAAATAGTCTTAATTCTTTTAAAAAGTTTGTTTCGTATTTTATCCTTCTCAAATATTTATTTTAAGGGACAATAATGTAATTATCTATAGATACATGATGTAATAAAACTTGCTTTTATTTATTTTGATATTATGGATTAGAATTGTAATTATCAATTATATAATTATATATTATCCCAACAAATCTTATCTTCTATTCTCATATGATAATGATAAATTCACAAGTAATAAATTATTAATATACTTATATCTTCCTAGATCATACAAAATATATTAATTAATTCACTTAAATGCTCCATTCAACAATAGTTCAGAGTTTTATATACATTTTTTAATAGTAAAGATAGTCACTAGACTCAATACAAGGTTTATTTGTATCATAAGAATTCAATTTAATTACGAATCTTAAATCATATATGCTTTTTTTAAATTCCGATGAACTCCATATATCATTAATCGTTAAAAATATTCTCGAAATATATAAACAAGCAAATAAACTCAATTAATATAAACAACTAAAAATTAACAAGTTGCTTCATTTTTTTTTTTTTGCTTCCTGTTCTACAAATATGATAACGACATTTAATGCCTCTAATTACTTACAAATCCACCAATTGAGTGAGTTATAGTTCATTTGAAATTTTAAATAATTTTAGAGAGATGAGAGATAGAAAAGAGAAATCTGATACATATTTCCACAATTACCCCTTAAAATTCGAGAATGCTAGATATTTTGTCGATAATGCGCAAGGAAATTATTAAACCTTAATCTTTTATCTGAAAAAAGAAAGACCGGGATTTATTTTTATTTATTATAATAATAAGCCATCAATATTTGAATAGCTCCATATATGTGTGTAGAGAGGCCGCATCATAATATAACCACTAATATAAAATTAAAAAAGGTAAAAATCTTAACATAAATCATACTGATTATGGTGTTCCGATTCATTTCTATTAGGATTTTGTATGGAAGAACATAAAATTACATTTAATTTAGTATAAGACCGAAATATATTAATATATCCGAAAGTTTATGTAATTTTAGGGGAGCGTAGAAAAGAATAGTGTTAGGAATTAGAATATTTTGATGATATCAGAAACCATGTCATTAGAATAGAACTGATCTTAGAATGTAATGATGTACGTGATTGAGTTGTAATAACTTAGGTTCTCGGAGAGCTAAAGCTAGAAGATTCAAGACATGATTTCAAAAAATCAAGTTCAACTGGACCACAGCTGTGTCAACCAAGCTGTGAGGATTCATGGCTGACCTCCTCAGCTGTGAAGATTAAAGACTACAACTGATCCATCAGTTGAAAGGCAAACAGTTGCAGTTCTTTTTGAACTGACAGCTGAGCAAAAGACAAGTTGACTCCGGAGCTGGCTTCCAAAAAGAGAGCTGACATCCGATGAATCTCTCAGATCAAGTCAGAGTTCAAGCCCAGTTGTCTCCCAGACAACTGAAACAAAAGAGGAACGTCCAGAACTGACTTTCGGAATGTTTCCTAAAAAGACATTCTGACAGCGGTTATTATCCAATGGACAATAACCGAAAGCTGATGGACTGGTGGATAAAGAATTGACAAAGCCTGCTGGAAGTACAACAACTGCTCTATTTTCAGAGACGAATTTAACTGGTCATCCCATGCCTTCCAACGGCTACTATTCAAATTCGAAGACTATTAAAAGATGAGTCAAAAGAAGAGAGAAGATTACTGAAACTACAAGTGTTCAAGCTCATACCAATCTGCATTCTCTCTCTCTAAAGTATTTTAGCTTTTCAAGTATTCTTACTCGAGACCAACCGGAGAACCTGAAGCTGTCCTCAGCTAAGGTTTCTGAGACGCTTTCTTCATAGTTCCATCTGAGAGAGAAAACCAATCAACTCATCCTACATTCCTAAACAGAACAGAAACCTTCACCCCGTAGATTTAAGAAGCCTGGGAGTGGATCCGATAAAGCTTTGAAGGACTGCAGTGCCTGCGACCGGAAGTGGTAGTAGCTTCCTGTTGGAGAAGATAGTTTGTTTGTAAACCTTGTTAACTCACAGTGTACTAAGGAAGAGAGGACGTAGGATTTTAAGATCTGAACCTCTATAAATATCCTGTCTTATTCATTATTTTCAGTTATTTATTTTATTCTAAGTGTTGATTTGAAATCCAACTACCGATAGAAGCTAGAGTGTAACTAAACCAACCCGAATTGATCCTACTCGAGAACAAACAGCTTCAAGAAACCTGGATGACTTGCTCACAAGTTAGCTGAGATGAAATCGGGCCTACACACACTTAGTTTCCACACTCTCTTTTTTTAACGCTTCCGCAACTTGTACTATTACTCTGATTTGGAACCAACAAGTGGTATCAGAGAAGTTGGTTCAAAAGACTAACTGTTTTTCTGTTTTTAGTCACTCCGGACCAGATCCAATTCTTTAATTTGTTGCGAGCAGGATATGAGCTTTTGAGAGAGAAGATATGGTGTCAACAAGCAGACTTCCAAAGTTTTCGGTCGAAAACTATACCAGCTGGAAAAGGCACATTAAAGCTCATCTTCTCAGCTAGCATGAAGATATGTGGGAAATGATATTTGAGGGGCCAATAAAGATCATGAAGATCAACACCACTCCTGGAAACAACGACCAACAGGAATATGTTGAGAAACCTCATGCTTAGTGGACGACTAAGGATAAGCATCCTCACCAACTGGAATATCTGACACAAGATATCCTCTTTTCAACCCTCGATGAGGCCCGCATGAAGGATATTGCCCATTGCAATTCAACCAAGGAAATCTGGAATTTTCTTGAGGAGCTTTGCAAAGAATCCGAGCAGATTACTCAAAATAAACTCCAGGTTTGCATAGAGAAATATGAATCTTTCGCTATGCTAACTGGAGAAAATATTGTGCAGATGGAGGTGCGTTTCAACTCCATCGTTAGCGAGCTCACAACCTTGGGAAGAACCTACCGAGTCGCAAAGCTCAACACAAAGATCTTGGTAATAATGCTAAGAGATGACTAGTTCGACAAGGTGACAGCTCTCAAAGAGAGAGATCAGTCAAAGATGCCAACTAAGGATGTGTTCACCTCCCTACAAGCACATGAGTTTGATCTGACTCGTTTGAACGAGTATGAAGCAAAAAAGACAACTCAGTAGTTGAAGCTGGAGGACGCGAACTTTTTGTTGCAAAGAAGACTTTTTTTTACCGTGTAAGCCGCCGCGCCAACCATTCTCATCTTCAACCCCCAGTGACAAACCCTCAATGTTGGCTGAGAAGTTTCCAGCCACCTCTGTTCAAGATCTTGAAGAGCAGATGTAGATCCTCACAAGGAAGCTGGAGAAAGCCAAGAGCAGAGTTCAGACAGTTGCTCACAAGGTAGCATCGTACGTGTTTTCAATGTAATTCTCCTAATCATCTCAAGTTTAATTGTCCACAATTAGGAGAAGAGGAAAGAGCGAAGCTGAAGAAGAACTTCCAGAACAGGGTATCCAATGCCTACGAGCAAGCCATGCTGACAAGAACTGAGATGTCAGACATTCCCTACGATGATGAGGTGGATTCGGAGTCAGCAGCTAGCTTTGATGATGATGAGCCTCTTGTACCTTTCATGGCTGATATTCGGTTGGAAGATACCGAGATTGGCTCAGCTGAGCATGAGGTAACAGATACTCCCCAAACTCTGCATCTAGCTAAACATGAAAATGAAAACTTAGAGTCATGTCATTCTGACTCTAAGGATCTCTCACTTGAAACTCTTTCAAAAGAATTTGATTATATGTACATGCTACAAACTCAAATTTCAAATGAAGATACATCTATGAAAGAGTAAGTTTTAAAACTGACTGTTGAACTTAAAAAGACTTAATCTTTAGAAGCAGTCAATGAAAATATTAGAGAGGAAAACTCAGCTCTCAAAACTAATTTTGAAACTCACGGCTGAGCTGGAAACCCTAAAAACTAAAAACCTCGAGAAAAAGAATATACTTTCTTCTTTTAACTAAAACTCGAGAGACTTAGAGCATCTCCTAAGCATCCAAAACGCTTGCACTGAAAAAAATGGATTAGGTCATGATCCATTTGCTTTGAATGACAAAATTGATTCTTGCATACACAAAGGCAAGGAGAAGTTTGTATTTTCAGCCTTTTATGCCAGTTGTCATTTCCAAAACTGCTCAGCTGAAAAATGTCCAGCTAATTAAAAAGTCAACTGCCCTTCCCAAAGCTGGACAGCTGAGGAAACCTCAGTCAGCTAAGGCACCAGCTCCTCAACACCCCAGTTCAGGGAAACCTAACTGGAGACCTCCCGGGTATGCGAAAGCTAGCTGGAGATATCCCACTTCAGGAAAACATTATTGGAGGCCCTCTACAAGTCAACAAGTATTCAGAAATTCTAAGTCTAGCTAGCAAAATAGAAAGGGTTACCGTCCTAGAGTTGGATTCAATCTAAAGAAGTCCAAGGCAGCTGCCAACACATTTCCGGGGTCAGCTCCCCGAGGTTTTAATAAGAACTCAGTTCCAGAACAAACTTACACATAAATGCACGCTTTACCATAAAACATCACAATAGGATGCATTTTTTGAAAAGGCAACAAAAGAAGGCAATGAACAAGTTGCCTAAAAGGTAGCCTAAAAATCAAATAAGTTTGGATTCCGAAAGGTTTCATACATGTACTGACCCCTCAGGATCCAAAGTAAGAGGGATACTTAAACCATCTTCTCTGTGATTGCAGATCACAGAAGAGAGCAGTCAGCCATGGAAGTCAATTGGAGTCTGGATTTTGGACAGCAGTTGCTCAAGGCACATGACTGGGAACAAAGACAACATGACAAATGTTATTCCAGTCAATGGGCCATCAGTGGTTTTCGGGACAATTCCAGAGGAAGGATGGTTGCTTTAGGCTCAATCATAATGAATGGAGTTACCCTTAATGGTTTTTCACTGGTCTCAAATCTCAAGCACAACCTAGTGAGCATCAGCCAACTTGGAGAGAACGGGTATAAGAAGGTATTCGCGAAGAACGAATGCTACATCAAGGAAAATATCTCCAAGAAAGTAGTTCTTAGAAGAATAAGGTGATGTGGGCTATATATTGTTTATTGGAACAGTGGCAACTCTAACTCTTATCTTGTTTCTCGAAGTTCTACAGAGACTAACTGGCTTTGGCATAAAAGACTGAACCACCTGAACTTCAAAACAATCAACCATTTGGTCAAGCATAACCTGGTGAAAGGATTGCCAGCTAAGATCATTAGTTGCACAATCCCGTTCTCAAGTATAACCTGAACTTCATAGGAATGTGCAGAGCTTTCCAGCTGGTGAAAGAAGGAATGTGCAGAGCTTGCCAGCTGGGTAAGCAAACCAAGGCCTCCTTCATAGGAAGAACCATTGAGCCAAGCACCACAAGAGTTCTTGAACTTCTTCACATCGATTTAACACAGTTACTCCTCATTCAGTTGGCGGAAAGTGTTACACCTTGGTAGTTATAGACGATTTCTCAAGATTCACTTGGCTGGAGTTTTTGCAGAGCAAAGCTGAGGTGAAGATGGTGCTACTGGAGCTGATCCTGAAGGATCAGAATGACAAAAGTTGCAAAGTAATAAGGATCAGATCTAACAACGGGACAAAATTCTGCAATGGACCAGTTTTGGATTTATGTGCGAAACAAGGTATCAGTCACAAGCATTAAGCTCCTAGGACGCCGCAACAAAATGGACTTGCATAAAGAAGGAATCAGACCCTAAAGGATGCTGCGAGGTCAATGTTATCTGAAGCTAAGATTGGTCAAAGCTACTGGGCTTAAGCAGTAGCACAGATTGCTACACTCAAAATCGCAGCTCCCTCAATCTTTGTCTGAACAAAACACCTTATGAGGTGTACAAGGGTTGTAAGTCTTCACTGACTCATCTAAGAGCTGATGAGGGCGTATTCCCTAACAATGTTATATCCATAATAATGGGAAATCAAAACTGAATACCTTTTCACCTAAAGCTGATGAGGACGTATTCCTGGGATATAGATATCCCTCTCACAAGGTGTTTAGGGTATTTATTATGACAACTCTTCTTGTGAAAATAACATGCAATGTTATTTTTTATGAGTACACTTTAGTGTGCAGGAACATTGCAGAGCTGACCTTGAGTTTTCAAGAGGCCGATGAAGCTGAAGTTCAGTCGCAACTAACTGAACCAGCTACGTACACTTCTGGAGTCCCAACTCAAGATTCAGTTTCCTCAGTCGGAGTCCAAACAGCTGAGAGGGTCTATCATGTAGAAGTTCTCGCTGAGACCTTACGATAAACCTCAATTCAAGGTCCAACTAAAGCAGGGGGAACCTCAATTCGTGATGGAGGCCCAGCTGAAGACAGTACCATAGCAGTTCATCTAGTTCAGGTTCCGATCCAACCCAGCCCAGCTAAAGATGTTCCTGGAACCTCAGCTGAGACGACGGAGTTAACCATTGGAACTCCATCTCTTGATGAAAGAGCTGAGATGGAGTTAACCACTAGAACCCCAGTTCTAGGGTGAGAGAACTAAGATGGAAGAAACCACTGGAATCTCAGTTCTTGAAGGAAGAATTGTGACGAAGGAGTTCAACTCATCCAAAAATTTGGTGGACATTCCAGTTGCAGCAGACGTCCTTGTCCCAGCTACACAACTTCATCCTTCCGACGCCCAGCTCATACCAGTTGAAGTGATCCGACCACCTCTCTGGTTAAGGGATCACCCAGCTGAAGACATTTGGATGATTAATACGCATTTTTCCTTGCGAAGAAATGTGTCACAATAGTAAAAATATCGATCATCAGGGACTAGGTGTAAAAAAACTTCGTTGAGCACTATTCGTTATCGGTAGCCCTATTGTCTAATCGATCACAAGGTTCTATGATCAACTCATAAACGCGAATCATGGATCAAGAAAGAAAAATCAATTACCAACCAAATCGAGAATGTTTTGATTTGCAAAACTACCAAATACACCTTCTGAGTTAATGAATGGAGTAGATTCTCAAAAACCCTTTTTCATCTTTTGAATGTAAGTAGTAAATGAAAACTCCTAAACGATCAAACATCAATTTCAATTAATTGTTTCAAACCTAATCTACTCCAATTAATCCTTTCAAAATCCCAATCCATTAACGCGCTCAAAATTTTGATTAAAGAACATTAATTGCAAACTCATTGAAAACAATTTTGATCTAATCAATGGAAGAAAGAACAATGGATTTGAAAGATTCAAGATTCGTTGAAAATTGATATTCGATTCATCGATCCCTAATCCTTGTTCACAACATCAATCCTAGAACCCCACGAATGGGTTTAGCTACTTATAATGAAAGCAACAATCAAAGCAAGAACGGAGAAAGCAATAAATGAAAGCATAAACATACTCATAAATTTAAAGACAAGAGTTTCTCTAATATTCCTACGAAACTGAAATAAATGACTTACAAGAAAGTAGATGCAAGCGATAAAGATCAAACTATCTGATAGTCACGATCTGAAAAGCAAGATAAATCTAAGCTAGAAAGCATATAAAAGTGTATTCTAACCTAAACCTCGGATAAAAGCTTTAAAATCTGCCACAAGAACCCCTATTTATAGGATTAGGGTGAAAGTAGGTTAAATCCTAACGATTGGGCCAAAAAACCCATGGAAATACTCAATTATTGACTGATGGTACCAAGCCGTCAATCGACGGTTCATCTCGATGCTTAACATTCAGATCCGACGGGTTTCAACTGGCGACCCGATAACCATCTTCAGCATCTAGCTCGACAACTTTGTCCCGTCGATCGACGGTTCAGCTCCAGTGACCTGAGAACTTCTTGTCCGATTTTCGGTCGACTATACTATACCGGCGGGAGCCTATTCAATTCCAACAACCCGAGATTTCACATTTTTTACCAACTCTTGGAAATTTCACCTGGATTGACCGAAACAACTCCATTTGCACCCAAAAACCTGTAAAACAGAGAAAACACGAGGAAAAACACCACATAAACACAAGAACATGATAATCGGTTAAAAATAACACAAGAACAGACTGAAAAAAACAACTAAAAAATCCTGAAACACTTGTAAAATGACCGATTATCAACGATGCAGTTGACCCAGGTCGCACAAGATCATGAGAAGCTTTCTTCACTTGCGTCTTGTCTCAGATGGAGCCTTCCAAGCTGGAGGAAGCTCTTGCATATCCCGACTTGATCTCACCCATGCAAGAGGAGCTTGTAGAATTCATCCGCAACAACGTCTGGTACTTGGTAAATTGCCCCTCTCATCAGAAGATGATTTGAACCAAGTGGGTTTTCAAAAGTAAGCGCAATGAAAATGGCGTTGTGACCCGCAACAATGCGAGACTGGTAGCCAAAGGATATGCTTAGCGTGAAGGAATTGACTTCGACGAGAGCTTTGCCCCAATCGTAAGGCTTGAAGCTATCAGACTGTTCCTAGCATACACAGCTCACCACAACTTCATCGTCTATCAAATGGATGTAAAGAGTGCCTTTCTGAATGGCGAGCTGACTGAGAAAGTTTACATGGAACAACCACCGGGCTTTGAGCAAGGGAACAAGATTTATCGATTGAGGAAAGCCCTCTATGGCTTGATGCAATCTCCTAGAGCTTGGTATGAAAACTTATCCCATTTCCTGCTAACAAACGGATTCCAAAAAGAAAGGATTGATAGGACTCTCTTCCATATTGAAGATGATGGCAACATGCTTCTAGTTCAAATCTACGTAGACAACAACATCTTCGGCTCCAGAAACCCAGTTATGTGTGAAAGGTTTGTCCAACTGATGCAAGGTAACTTTCAGATGAGCATGATGGGTAAGATGTCCTACTTCTAGGGACTTTAAATCAAGCAAATGCCTGAAGGAATCTCTATAAACTAGGAGAAGTATACCGGGGAGTTGATCAAGAAATATTGCCCGGAGAAGACAAAAACTCTCAGGATTCCCATGAGCTCATGTGCCTAACAGACACTTGATGAAGAAGGAGAAAAGGTTAATCCTACAATGCATCGAGGCATCATTGGGTCTCTATTATATCTAACTGCTAGTCGACCCGACATTAGCTATGTAGTTGGAGCGTGTGTGAGATTCCAGTCAAACTTAATGAAGTGTCACATGGATGCACCTGTAAGGATTGTCCGCTAATTGAAGGGAACTGAGACCCTAGGAATTTGGTATCTTAGAGATGAAAACTTGGATCTGAAAGGCTTCTCAAATCCAGATTTTGGAGGTTGGAGGATTGATAGAATAAGCACCAGCGGAACAAGCCAGTTCCTTGGTCACAAGCTGATCTCGTGGTTCAGCAAGAAGCAATATTGAATTGCCAACTCCACATCTGAAGCGGAATATGTAGCTGCAGGCAACTGCTGTGCTCAGCTTCTTTGGATCAAGCAACAACTACATGATTACAAGGTTCCAACTGAAGTTATTCCTATATTCTGTGACAACAACAGTCTTATAGCCATCACGCAAAATCCAGTTCATCACTCGAGGACAAAACACATCGACATCCGACATCACTTAATCCGAGATCATGTGGAGAAGAAAGATGTATCGATTACTTATGTGAAGACTGAGGTGTAGCGCCCCGACCTCCCTAGCCGGGTCGCCACTTTGATGTTGCAATTGAAAGATGAGGTTGAATCATTCATCAACAATAATTAAGATGACAAATTCAGATAACGAGTATGGAAGAAGTAATGTTATAAGGATAAACATAAAGGAGTCGATTACGGAAATAAACAAGAAGTTAATTACAGACATCAAGTCAAAAATTCAGAATCGGGAAGCATGGTTGAGGAATACATATGAAGATGCATTGCTCAGGGCATTGGGTTTTCAAAATAATTCCATATACTCAACGTCTTCGCCTCCTCATGGTGCTCAACC